>APFE031346089.1:0-12413 GCA_000404065.3 Pinus taeda | reverse complement strand
ATTTTTTTCTTTACAAAAACGGTTAATGGATATTATTAGATACTTGGCCTCAAGTCCAAAATTCAGATTACAAAAGGTGAGCCTAATTCCACGAGTGCGGCACAACCCTGAAAGGCCATGACATTTATGCTTAGATCACATCTCTTTTTAGTTGCTACTATGTGGTCAATTTCAGTGATTTTCCCAAGCTTGTGGGTACATACAATCTGAATTAACAATAGACAGTAAAACATGACAGCTCACTAAATTAAGGAATTGGATCCCCTGTTTCATCTCCGCCTCTGAGCAAAGCTCCAGCCGTAAGAAGGGCTGCTTTGTTGGCTTCTATGTCCGCCTCCTTGTTGTTAGCTCTCAACACATGGTAGAAATTCAATTTCTGAAATGAGTCTCCAAGATCTGTTATTATGAAGATAAACCTTGCAAGCCTTAGGTCCAAAGGCTTAGAATGAGTCACCATAGTGTTAATAATAACATGAGAATCCCCAAATACATTAGCCTCCCTGATGTTCAACCCTTTCAGAAGCTTGAGACCTTGGAAAAGAGTCAAAGCCTCAGCTTGAATGCTGGAAGCGATGCCCAAATCCTAGGCGAAATTGTGGATCCTTATGCCATATGGGTTCAATATGACACCTCCAGCACTAGCTCTTCCAGGGTTGTCCTTTGTAGCCCCATCAAAAAATAGAGAATGTCTCGGATGATTTGTAATCCAGCCCTAGAACTCTTTTGCTGTAGCCCTTATTTGCCAATCTTTGGGGAGGGAGATACTATTTGCAACTTTTTGGAACTGAAGATTGAGAGAAGAGCCCCAATTTAGATCTTGCTGGCTTAAACTTGAATCGTCTTTATGCTCTCTCAGACACTTTTTTAACTGGCATTTTATCTTAACTACCACAAGCTTGGCATCCTGATCATAGTTTCTGAAGATCCTTTTATTTTGCTCAAGCCAAACCCGCCAACAGATTATTTTAGGGAGAGTAGACCAAGCAGCTTTGATAATCTTGTTTTTGGTGGGGGACCAGGGTACCTTTGCAGCCAATTAGCAAATAGATAAAAAATGGAGGATGGCAGTGCGAAGTTGGAGCTCAAAGTTCCCTACAGCTTGGACCAAATTTGCATTGTGAAAGTGCATTCAAGCATAAGATGAATTACGCTTTCCTGATTTTCCTTACATAGGTTGCACCTTGAAGGGCCGTGGAAACCTCACTTTTGAAGATTTTCATCAGTCAAAATTTTGAAGTGGCAAAGCAGCCCAGCTGAAGTGGTCGATCTTTGGCAAGGAAGGATAATGCCATATCCCCTTCCTCGGCGCTGGGTTCGTGGCCACGTGAGGGCGCTCAAATAGCTTGGTGTAGCCAAGAGCTACGGTGTAGCCACCAGCCTGCGCGCCCCATCCTCTTGAGTCACGTTTTCGAGCCAACGTTGGAGCCAAACCGTGGAGCTTGGATAACAGGAAATCGCGCTCCATAAGCAGCTCTGGGGGCGTTTGAAGATTCCAACCAGCCCAACGAGGACCATGCCATATGGAAATGTCCCACAACGAGTGCAAACCAACCTTGTTCATCCATCTGCGCAACGCTTGGAGTGAGTAGCAGTCTCCCAACGGATCATTGTTCATTATCCTATCTGTCCATAGATTGATCATTTTGCCATTATCGGGAACCCAGTACGCATGAGCATTGATGAGAGGGCAGGCTGTGATACAGAGCTTCAGAAAAGGCGAATTTGAATGCGACAGAGGATGATCTAGGTAGCGAGAGCGCTGGGCCTTTGAAATATTTTCTCCATAGCGCTAATTGCGCCCAGCCTGGATTAGGTGCAATGATTCTCCAAATTAATTTAGCACCCATTGCAATATTATGATTGCAAAGATTTTTGAAATTCAAACCTCCTTCCAACAACGGTTTGGAGATGGATTCCCAATTGACTAGCAGTATCTTTTTCTCATTCTACTTGGCCCCCTTCCAAATTTTTTTTTCGAATGGTCTCCTCCATTTTTCTTAGTATACCAATGGGAGCAAGGACAGAAAATTGAAATAAGGGAAGGTTGTTAAGAACAGATTTGATGAGTACAAACTTACTAGCAATGTTGAGCTAGGAAAAGCCCCAGGCAAGCAACTTATCCTTGAATTTCTCCAATTGGGGGAGCCAGTCTCTGCTGTAGGCTCTTTTGAGAAAAACAGGGAGACCCAAGTACTTGAAGGAAGTCCAAGTTGAGGAGGCAGCAAAACCAAAGCATCTGGAAATGGAGTTGAGCGAACTGGGCGATGTATTCCAACAATAGATGTGGCATTTGCCATTGTTTAGTATGCTTCTTGAGACCCTACAAAACTCATCCAGAGCTCCTTCAAATTTGGAAGCCATGAGCACAGAAGCAACTCCCAACAACAAGATGTCATCAGCAAAAAGGGCATGATTGATGTTTTTAACGCCTCTTTCTATGCAGAGCCCAACGATTTCCTGATCCATCATTTTCTTGTCTAAATAAAAACTAAGGACTAAGGCTTGAAGAACAAATAGTAGGGGTGAGAGAGGGCACCCCTGCCTGAGGCCTCTCGTGGATTTGAAAAAATCAGCAGCTCTGCCATTTACTTACGGGGCAATCCAAGGCTCCGAGATGCAAGCCCGACTCTAGTTTATAAAGTTCGCGCCGAATCCAAGCTTATGTAAGACTTTCAGTAGAAAACTATGCCTAACTTGTTCAAATGCATTTGCTAAATCAAGTTTGACAACCATACCTTTTTCATTGCGACTTAGACTTGAGTGGATTGCCTCTTGGACCAGAATGAAATTGTCCACAATTTGTCTACCTTGAATGAAGCCTCCTTGGCTTTCCGGAATGATTTTGGGGAGGATGAGCTTCAATCTATTAGTGATTACTTTGGTAATCAATTTGTATTCAATATTACAAAGTGAGATCGGGCGAAACCTGTTGAAGGAGTTGGCTCCTTTCTCTTTGGGGACGAGAGCAAGAAAAGCGGAGTTCATGCTGCCACCGATTTTCTGGCAAGCTTGGGACTTTAGAACCATTTTGAAGAGATCTTTTTCCACAATCGACTAGCAGATTTGGAGGAATTTGGTTGAGAATCCGTCTGGCCCAGGGGCTTTCTCTGGGTCCATGGTAACGAGGGCATCTTTGACTTCATTCTTGGTGACTTTAGCTTCAAGGAGGTGGTTCATTTCAATAGTAATCAAGGAGGGGACCACGTCTATCATATCAGAGTTTTGGTCCAGATCTATATCTTCACTATACAGGCTTTTAAAGTGAAGGGAGGTTGCTTTTTTGATGTTTATAATATCCTTGTGAATGGTAGTACCATCTTTGATTTCAGAGATGGAATTAGTGCATTTCCTTGCCTGAGCTTGCTTGTGGAAAAAGAAGGAATTCTTGTCCCCTGCTTTAAGCCAAAGACTGTGTGACTTAAGCCTCTAGTATTCTTCCTCAGCTAGATAGGCCTTGTGATAGTTTTGTTGGAGTTGGGCTTCTTTATCTAGAATCTCTTTTGTGATTTCAACTTTTTCAGCCTGGAGATGATGGTTATCCAGTGTGCATTGAATTTTTTTTCTTTCATTGGCTGGATTGGGTAGAGATTTGGCCCAACTTTTCAAAGCCCTTTTCCCTCTTTTGAGCTTCTACTCCCAGACAAAAAAGAGGGAGCCTTTGACCGTCTGCAACCAAATATCCTTAACTATTTGCATGAAATCAGATTCCTTAGCCCAGAGCGCGCTAAGTCTGAAGGGAATAGGCCCATGATCAAGCCGGGCCAAGAGCTCAAGCTTGATGGGTTTATGATCAGAAGTGCTACATGGGAGAATATGGACTCTAGCCTCTAAACCAAGCAGAAGAAAGCTTTGAAGAAAGAATCTATCCAGCCTAGCAGCGATGTGGCCAGGGCCAACTCTTTTATTAGTCCAAGTGTACTTACCAGATATTGGCTTGATGTCCAGTAGGTCCTAGTCCTGCATAAGATCCTCCGCCCATTCCCTTGCCAGATCGCGAACAATGTTGCCTCCTCTCTTATCTGTTGAAAGAAGAGTGAGATTTAGATCGCCGACAATGATGGTATTCTCCAAGTTCACAAGGTCTGCTTGGTTTCTTATGGATTCCCAGCAAGCCTTTTTTTCCCCAGCGTTCACAGGGACATACACGTTGAAGAGACTAAAAATCTCTTTTGAGTCTAAATGCTGCAGTTTTAAAAACAACCAGTGAGAGTTGAGGGTCTCAGAAATGACTGAGAATTTGCTAGCATTCCAGAGAGTGCCCAACCCATTGGAAGCCCCTCGGGCTGAGATTGCTTTCGCCTCGCATTTATTCCAGAGTTTCTTACTTGCATGAAGGAAGGTAGAGTCTTCTAGTTTGGTCTCCTGAATGAGGAGTATGTCAGGAGCTTCTATCCTTATTAAACTTCTGATAGCTTCTTCTTTGATTCTGCTCCCCATACCTCTACAGTTCCAAGAGACGATCTTCATCATTTGTGTTTCTGGTTGGCTCCCTTGGAGCCTTGGGGCTGGTTTCTCGCCATATTTGGTTTTGACACTAATAGCTTCGCAAGAGTTGGCTGGCTGACTTGTAGCTTATCTTTGAAAGTTTCCTGCTCTCTTTTTTCCCGATCGGTTTTGCGGCCTCTTGTGGATCTCCTTATCGAAGCTTGGGATTCTCCTATTTCGGCTTCTTCCTCCGAGCCTTCAGATTCTTGCTCCACTTCCTCGATTTCTACAGTGTTTCCTTTGGAGCTCTCAGCAAGACTTGCCCCTTGGGAGAAGAGGGGTTACCTTTTTTGAGTGGGTTGATTTTTGGTGTCTGCTTCCTGTGTTTCCTCTATTTGCGGTTTTGGGGGCGAATTTATTTTCTTGCTCCATTCTGGGAGGGGGTTGCTGAGCAGGGGCTTGCTGGGGGCCTTTTCCATTTGGACCACCATGCTTGTGGGTTTTTTGCAAAGTCTTGGCATGCTTGACCTGGTTCTAGCCCTCTCCTTACCCTTATCTGGCTCAGCATTGGATGGACATCCTCTAGCGAAGTGACCGTAGACATGGCATTTTCGACATTCGAAACGCAGCTGCTCATAATCTAGCTTCTGCACATGAGTCCAGCTTCCTACGTCGATTTTGATGGCTTCTGGGAGTCCCACCTCTAGGTCTACTTCTACGCAGATTCAGGCTCAATCATATTGGTTTTTGTTGTTTGCCGATCTATAAATTTCCCAAGGGCGTTGCTGACGTGCTTCAATAAGTCCCAGTTCCAACAATGAACTGGGAGGTTTGGAAGCCTGACCCACACTAGGACAGCCATGGGAACGTCGATTGCAGGGTCGAAATCCAACGTCCATTTGTTGAGATAAAGACCTTGGGGGCCCATGAAATAGGGGCCATTCTGGAAGATCATATCCTTGTCGTCCTTAGAGGTAAATTCGAAGAGGAAAAACCCTCATCCTAAAAAATAAGATGTGATGCTATTCTTGATCAATGGTGCCCAGTTCTTGTTGACTCAGATCTTAGTGGACTTAGGAGATGGCCATAGTCCGGTGAACTGGCCAATGAGGGCATGCTCAGCGAAGGACAGGGCGACTTGGATCAAGGTCTCTGGCGACAGGGAGATTTCATGGATATCCTCAAGCCTCTTAACAAACTTGGCTGCTTCACTCTTTTTCTTCTGTGGAAAACTGGCCAAGAGCCGATTGAAGGCGTCGACAGATGAAGGCGGGGGAGGGAACCTGCCTAGGGTGAGCCCGACACCTCCATGGGGGCGAACCCTAGCTTACGGGCCACCTCCCAGCAGCAAACGAGCCACACAGTGCATAGCGCAGGCTCATATGTGCGTAGGGATAAAGGGCATAGAGGAGAAAGGCAGAGGGCCCAGGGCTGCAGGGTTGTAGGGCAGAAGCTCCCAGGGTGCAGAACCGCGAGTGCAAAATTGTCAGATCTGTAGAATATTATTGTTATCAAATTTTTTTAACTCATTGAGGTTTTGGGTATTTCATATTTTTGTATATACATGCTTTGAGTTTTTCTATCTTTTGTTTGTGCAGTAAAAAATATGAAAATTGCTGGTGATTTTTGTGGATTCCAGAGAGAAATCTAAGCCCTGGCGGGCATCTCCATTTTGTTTGTAGGTCGAGGAAGAATTTCAAAAGGATCGTGGGCAATTTTCTTTTAGGCCTTGAGGCCCAAAGCTTGTCATCTCCAACCTCATTCTCGGCTTCTATCATTCCACCCTTAGGCCTCTCATCTTTGCAGCGTTCTTCACACTAATTTTCTCACTAAATTTTTCCTAAAATTTCTCAAAAATTTTAACAAAATATTTTCAATTTTTTTTAATTTGGCATTTACATTGGAGAATTTTCAACGACTTGGGCAACCCACCTTCAAGTGTCTTCAAGCCCCAAGGGGCTTACTAGTGCACATCTTCTAAATCCTTACCTCTTTCATTGATCTAATTGAAAGCAAGATTAATACTGGCATAAAATTTTAGTTATCTGAAATTTAGCAACAAATTAGTTTGCATATTTCACTGCAATACATTTTAGAAATATAATTACTTCCAAAAAAAAATCCATGCTATTTTCTGAATATTATTTCACTGTTTTTAATATTTTTTTGAGTTTTTAGATCAGAAAGATTTAAACTCAATTTTTTTTTGAATTTAGCCGCAGATTTAATGTACATTTTTACTGTTGTATAGTTTCAGTAACTTTTGAAAACAAATTTCTGAAAATTGTTTTACTATTGTTCGGTAGTATATTTATGAGTTTTTAGATCAAATACATTAATAGATCATATATAATTAAGCTCAGAAATTTTCTAAATTGTAGTTACCAGTTTGTCATTTAAATTTTTTTGTCGTTATACATAGAAATTTCTGAATATTGCATGGTTACAAGACTGTTGTTTTAGAATATATTGTTGGCCTTAACATTTGATGTAAGAGAAAACTCCTAGACTGATATTTCATTAATGTGATCTGAGTTTAAACATTTAGTTTAATTTCTGAAGTTCATTTGTTTTTACATGCTTATGCAAGTAGGACTAATCTAGTTTTACTTATGGATCTAATGATCTTGATTGAGTATTTAATATAAATGAGTTTTTGAATTTAAAGGTTTTTTGTTTCAGCATTTTACATTTAAGTCCATTGTGCATTTCAGTAATTATATGTGTAGATTTCACATTTTGCAGTGCTGGTATAAGTATTTGCTTTCACATTTAGATCCCCACCTTTCTACGCCTTAAGTTAAGCAACATTTAAGACATATTTCAGAAATAATTTTAGGTTCTCATTTAACTAAAATTAATCACGTTCTTACATTTCACATAGTTTTGATTTTGCATTTTCTTATGAGACAGTCGAGTCTTTTCAGCAACAGTTTCCCATCCTTTACTTGAACTTTATTTTATTCGGAAGATGGTTGACTCCACAAGACACTCGTATCACTTTTTTCAAATAATTTTGATCGTTAAAATTTTGCGCAATCTAAAACAAGTATTGGTTGCTTAACTATGTCTCCCAAGTTGGTTGGTTCCCAACTAATATTTCATTTTTCCATTTCCATAGGGTCTACCCCCCTTAGTCTGCTATTGGGAGACAACTCAATCGGAGTGATTGGGGATCAGTGTAACAATCCTCAATCTGAGCCATTGTCGCGGTGTCTAGACATTCTGTGCGACAACACACTTCATGATGATGACAACCACAACAACAACAATTTTAGGGGCTACAACAATCAAAGAAATGGTAGATTCAACAACCAAGGAAAAAGGAATGCTCCCGCTTCTCATCAAGGAAATGGTCGCCCTCCCAAGAGATCAAGAAACACCAAGTATGATGAATCTAATGTTGTTGATAACAAGCAAAAAGAATTATATCTTATATCTGCCCTTTCTGCTACATCTCCTCCACACACTCTGGGAAATTGGTTGATTAATAGTGGTGCCTCAAGGCACTTCACTGGGTATAAGGAAACTCTTTCAAATCTAACTGAAAAGGGTAGAAATTTGGAAATTATACTTGGAAACAATGCCACCTATCCCGCAAAGGGAGTTGGGAATGTTACTTTTCTATTGATATCAGGTACCACTTTATCTGGGATATGGTACAACGTGGAGAAATAAGGCTCCAACACATTGGGACTCATGATTTGGTCATTGATATTCTTACAAAGCCCTTGGGGAAGGTCAAATTATTAACTTTCTGTGAACGACTTGGAGTCATGGAGAGACCCTCTTATGAGGGTCCTGTATGAGATGGATGTTGAGCTCTGGGAGCTCCGGGGGGCTTGGGGTGCTTCTTGGAGCGATGAGCGACCATAGGGTGAGTGGTTCACCTTACCCTAATGGTGTGTGATCTACAGGGTGAGTGGTTCACCTTCCCCTATGATAACCCATGGTGACATATGCATAGGATGAGTGGTTCACCTTCTCCTATGGCATATGAGCAGGATGACTGGTTTAGGTTCTCTTGCTGGCACATCCTACCCATGCAGTCCAGGACTCATGGGAAGTACCTCTCATCTGGCCAGTGAGTAGGGAAATGAGGATAGGGACCATAGTACTACCGTTGGATGCATCGTGTACTACCGTACTCCCTATGCTAGGATGTTGATATTGATCGGGGATCAATGGAAACTGAATTTGGGTCAGTTAAGAGTGTATGACACACTCTATATTATTGGAGACTAACTTCGGGTCAGTGGAGAATGGTATGATACATTCTCGATCATTTCTTCTTTCTTCATAGTTCAACAGAGCAAAGCAGAGACAAGGATGGTACAGATTATTAGATAATTTGGAAAGTGAAGTTCTCCCTAGTTGAGAGGGAGTGTTAAATTTCGCAACTAGGGCCAAATTTCACCTTGGCCAGCTCATATGAGGCAACTAATATTTTTATTGGATTCCTCTCTCCGAGAGGTGTAGAATTGATCTAAATATCATCCCATTCTAACATGTACAAATGGAATTATGAATTTATTTTGATTATGGACAAATTTTCAAGGTCGGCCAACAAACTAATGTAGGCTCATAAGCCCAATAGTCACGTCTATTCATCCTCAACATTTGCATATAAATTCAAGGTGCCTCCTCCTCATTTAGACACTTCACTCACTCACATTCTTCTCTGTCCTTCATTGATTGTGTATGAATTTCAGAGGCAACTCTCGACACGTGCGAAGAAGAGAAGGGGCTTTTGTTCCAGCGATTGATCGAAATTGCAGGAGGCTTATTTGACTTGCGCTGACCTGTTTTGAGTGCGGTTTTGGGTGGATGATTTCTGTTTGGGCAGGCCGTAGTTTTGGGCATGAAATTTGAGGCAGTTTGACCTCTATTTGACCATGTTGACTCTGCTAGGGCTTGCTGCTTTATTGAATTTTGTTGACCAGATTTGACTGGAATTTTTCGCACTATTTTTGGGTTGATTTGACTTGCTGTTGGAGGCTGAGTTGACCGAGTTTGACTGAGTTTGTTTGGAGGCCAAAATATGCCATGTTGACCAGCCTTGAATTTCTGGTTAGGGCTTTCTGTTTCTGCTGTTTGACTGATCAGATTTCACTGTGATTGGGCAAGTGAATATTGTATATTGTACTCTCTCTCTGTACTGAAGTTTTGAAGAATTATAAGAAGAATTGATCAAGGGTTTCCCCACATTGGGGTTTGTCCCTGGGTGGTGCCATATCTTGTGTCCTCTTGTCTTGGCTTGTCTTCTACTGTTATTGTTTATGTTCTATCTACATTTTACTATCAAGTTGATGTGATTGCTAAACTGGATATTGATATTGGGTTAATAAAGAAGTTGAAGTAAAATTTCTCTAAGCATAGAATATACCATTGTTATCTACAATTAACAAAAGAAAAATGGAACCATGGTAGGCTGAGTTGTTGTGAGATCCAGAATCCAATTCTATTTATTTGGTAATGTGATAAAAAGCATTGGAGGTGTGATTGTCAGTATGTAGTATTTTGAAAATTTTAGTCCCACGCATGATAAGCTATTAGCTTGTTACAGGGGTTGAGTTGGAAAATCAGAATTGTCTATCTGGATGCGATTTTTAATTCATTATTATTGCAGGTCTGACAAGATTGCTAGGTTTTTGATTTGGCAAGAAGGCCATGGTAAGGTGCCAAGTGAAGTCCAATTGTATGGACTGCAACCAGTCCTACAAATACTTGCTACCTATATGTTTTTGCCACTTAATGAGGAGTGGGATGCTATTCAATTTCATATTTCAGCTGGTTCTTTTTCATTCTGTTTGGATCTGAACGTATCGTAGGAGGTGATCATTGGCTAATTATCACTCTGGAAGATTTCATTTACTTTCGACATTCATCGTTTAGCAGTTTGTGATGATATTTAGTCTGTTGTGCAAAACTATATTTTAATTTACCTCCAATATGAAATGAATATAAACTTTTGAGATCCCAGAGATTGCTTTTTGGCAGTCTCAAGGAGGGCAATGAGCTTGGTACTAGTAACCTGGGACAGAGATGGACTAAAATAAATAATTTGCATTTCCATGATATCCTTCATTCTGTTTTTTTCTAACTTGGATTGAACCTAATAGTGTCACATTGGAGGTGGTTGATTTTTTTAACAAAAACAAAGTATTATATTAACAAAGTGTGAAAATGCCCCAATTATATTCTTAAGGCTGGCTTTCATGGACAGAGAAGGGGGCTTTTTCCATCTTTAGAGCTCCAAATTATTAGAGTGCCCCCATATTTCTAGATTTGAAATAACATCAATGTTCCACCAAGTTTTCAGGATGAGGAGGCAAGGGAGTGAGGATACACGAGAGTGGCCTATGCAAAAGCTCCCCACCAATTTTTAGGGAATGCGGGGGGACGTCAGGGTCTTAAAAACTTATAAACATAAAATATAATTTATAAATCGATAAATCATATAACTGAAACAAATTTAAAACGAAAATCTGCAAAGCATGATCATTGATATAATCATACATCTTACATCATACATTATGATTAATCATTAAACCATATTGATGTTCCACTTCCTAGTTCCTACTATGAACATTGAATACTAAATATTGATATAAAATTATAATAGTCAAGTCTGATACATCAAGAGTCAAAATTTTATAGATTCAGAATAACATAAGAAGTTAGAACATCAACATATCAAAAGATAAACGAGCATAATTTTGTTCAAGGTAATGCCCTGCTAGTCTATGCATCCAGCTGCTGCATGAAGATATCACCATCTGAATCTGAATCACTTGCATTCTCAAACATGCTAAGTGGCACACCAACCAACCCCAACTGTCTCTCATCAAGTCTCTCCTCCATATCTACCTGTGCATCATCCTCTGGATCAACATCCCATTGTGTTGTTGGTCCCTTCAAATACTCAGGTGTCTTCCTATGCTCATGACGTAGGGCACTATGCACAACAACTAACTTCTCAGCTCTTTTAGTGGTAAGCGTGTTCCTCTTGATAGAGTGGATGAAGCTATATGTGGACCAATTCCTCTCTGCTTTAGAGGAACTAGCAATCTGAGACAACAAATGCATAGCTAGATGTTTGAGCTTTGGAGCACCATCCCCATGCATCCTCCACCAACCGATCAGGTCATCTTGGGCTAGATCTATGCAATTTTCCCGAGCACAACATATGTTGAAGGGGCCACTAAGAGATGCAAATTGAACAAACTGTCTTCGAAATTTTTCCCCCTCCTCCTCATTGTACATCTTTGCAATTGAATCTAGGAAGCCATTCTTTACCTCAGGATCACCAATAGGAGGCACCCTCCCAAGTATTTCAACATACCATTTTGGGTTTAATGCATATGCTACCATGTGCAAAGGTGTGTTCATGCAATACCACCTACACTGAATGATGGGTCTAATCTGGGATATATAGAACTCTAATGAGGGCTCCATCTGCTGAATGGCTACCTGCACATGACCCAACATGCTATCAAAGGTCTCATAGATTTCTCCAAGATTAGGTGTTGTGGGATAAACTCCCCTAAGGTCTTGGGTGAATACCCTAGCAGACTGAAGGTTATCTATGCAAAGAAACACATATTCCATGCAATCATAATGCTACTATAAGAAAACTCTACGATAGGGGGCATACCTGAGGTCCTACGTTTGAGAAGAGTCTTCCAAGGTCCAAACCTTTCTTGGAGTTCCTTTGCTCCTTTGACCTGCAAAACAATCAATTCAAGAAAGTGCAGTGGTATATGGACTAAACGTCATAAAGGAACCAACTTCATATTATAAGGAAAGGTAGTTAGTTATGCAATTAAACAACCGATCACATATGAATCATAACATGAAAAGAAGATCTATATCAGGAACAAAGACATGTGTTTCTTTTATTATAGACAAAGAAAGTACAGAAAAGGAACAATTTCACCTGAGTCGTCCTTTCGTAGGCTCCAAGCGGAACCGTCTCCCGGATTCGT
>APFE031346084.1:0-17821 GCA_000404065.3 Pinus taeda | reverse complement strand
AAATTTGCAGTGCTACTGGGTGTGAGCACAATTGGTCTGTCTTTGAGAGTATTCACACAAAGAAGAGAAACTATTTGGAACAAAATGATTAAATGATCTAGTCTATGTCTAATACAACCTCTGTCTTAGATGCAACCAATTGCTAAACAGAGGACTTGATATGAATCCCATTGTGTTGGAAGATATTGATCCAGCATCATATTGGGTAGTGGAGAGTCATCCAATAGAGTTTGATTTTGATGAGGATATTGGTCTTGATTTGGATTTAAATATGGAGGCATTAGTTGAACATAATGGTCAGTTGAATGCAGATCCACTTGTACCAGGCACAACCCCGAGTCCTCTAGTTGCAGGCACTTCCTCTACTAAGCCACGACGAAAGCACATATCTCATCTATCTTAGCGTGCAGCTGCTGCGCCTGCTAGTGCTACTATTCTACAGTTGCAGTTGGAGATGGTGATGAGGAGGAGGAGGAGCCATAGGTTTCCCTGTCTAACTCTGATTCAGAGTCTGAGGTAGATGATGTTGGCTTCTCTAGCAGTAGCCAGTAATACTGCTGACTAGTGATGTTTTATAATTTACTTTTGTTGTAGAGGCCATTTAGAGCCTCCTTGGTTATGTGGTTTTGTTTTGATCTCTATATCATGTATGTATTGGATAGTGCACTGGGTGCCATTTTGATATAATGGATGTATTCATGAGCCTACATTGATCACATGTTGTCTTCTCTCTATATTATAATGCTTTGTGTTTGGAAACATGAATTGATATCTTTAAAATTATGTTTTTCATAAAATAAATAAATATTTAATGTATTTTTTACAACGATCGAGTCATTGAAATCAAACCAACCGAGTCGATACCGAGTCGGAGTCGGAGTCAGAGCTGACCCTCGCTCATTTCCGAACCCAAGTTCATTTTTTAAAACATTTACATGTAAATGGCACAATGATCCTTCAAAACATCCAGCTCAATGCAATCTGGGCTCTAGATGCCATGTTCAAAACACTTAGTACTCAGGATCATTTAGTTTCTATATTGAAATCAGGAGGATGAAATATAATATGTTTCTATTTTATTATCTTTCATCAATAATCATCAAATAGTGTTATTATCAACAAGCACACCCATGTCCAAGTGAGCAATGGAAAGGGTTTTGATAAATCACACACAGTGAGACATAATTGCACAACTGAAAATAATAAACATGCTCTCGTAAATCTCATTCTATTCCAAAATAATTTGGATACAGTTATTTATAGACCTTCAGTATACAATGGGGACCTATGCTAACTATTTTTAACTAGATGTTCTAAAGCCAAGTGGACACCTTCTATCTTTCACTTAATTGAGTTGACACTGCAGATTCCCCAATCTCTTCCATTTTCTAATTTGGAACATTTTATATGTGGCATCATACCTAAATATTCTTCCTTGTTGAAAATAGTAGCAAGAAAGGATTCTTTGATTCATGCCTTAGTCAAAGAAGTCCCAATGAGTTCCTTCTTTACCATGCTCCCTATAAGTTAGGGATGAATTCCTATAATTTAGGATTTGTTCCTAAAAGTTAAGGCAAGTCGTGAAGCAGTTAACTAATGTGTTGAAGTGGAAGGCTGAGTTATTTGTCTTCTAGTGTGAGTTAATTGAGGACAGTAACTAGTGTTTGAGTCTCAAATTCTAGAATTGAGATAGGGCGAGTTGCATTTAGTAGTTAACTCAATTAACTCAATCAATCACAAAAGTAACTTACCTCAAATAGAAACTTGCTAACTTTAGCCATTCAAATTTCCTTTAAAAGGAGGAACGAAGGCACTCATTGTATTGTAATTGAGCACGAGTTTGTGTGAGCTTGTGAGAGAGGTGCCAAGTTTTCTTGTGCGAATTGTTGGAGAGGAAATAAATTCCTTGAGGAAGTGCAACTAGAGATAAGAGGATTTCCTATTTAATAGGGGCTACTAGTGTGCATGAAAATTGGAGGGTAGGATCAAGGATCAAGCAGGTGTTTCAAGCCTGCTTTAAGGTAGTTAGGACCATTGTATTCTCTTGTGAAAAAAAGATTGTTTGTAAGAGGCCTATTGCTCATTCTTCTTCAATAAAAATTCTCAATCATGTAGAGGGTTTTCCTAGTTGGGTTCCCTAGAAAAATTGTGTTGTTCTATTGTGTATTTATTTCTATTCCTATTCCGTTGCAAACTTGGTAGAGAAATTTTGTGTCTATATGAAAAGAAAATTGTTTTCAGATTGATCATATTAGTAGTCGCAGAATTTCGTGGATTTTATAGATTCATTCTCTTTGTTTACACCATTAATTGTTACATATTTGAGTTCACCCCCCCAAATTAATCTTCAAATACACATTTTTCCCAACTTTGCCGCATGTAGATCCTGTTAATTTTCTATATGATGGTAACAAATTCTGTATTCAAAGGATATTATAAAACCCTGGGTAACAACCTATCAAAACGACTATATTAGAATGCTAGAAATTGAAACACAGACAACAAAAAATATACGAACATGATTCTCACAGGTTTGTCCAAATCACATCATTGCTTATTATGGCTGATAAACATAACATCAATGTTGTAGAAAAACCCTACTTCACTTTGAACTGAAGTAGCAAAATTACTACTTAAACCCTATCTTGAGCCCTCTTATATAACACAAGAAGGTCATGTAGGATTTACAATAAAAGCAGATCCAACCCTTGGATCAATTCCCAAATATGTGACAAGGTTCGCTAAACTTCAACCTTGAGATTTGAAATTCGACAAACATTATATATATGTATATCTATATTAAATTTGACGTTCCCTGAACCTCATGGTGAAAACCTTCTCTACAAGGCACACCACATTAGCAACTTGCCAACCTTTGTCTATCTTCGTGTCAAATTCACTGGTCAAACTCTTCCCATACAACATGATCAATTCCAGATTTCTTGCCATAATGAAGTCATCTGTATACAAGGCTAAGACAGTTATATCAGATCTGTCAAATAATAATGAACATCTACATCAAACACATCAAAGCCCAACATGAGTAAAATTTCATTAATATTGAAATCCAAAATTTGTGTTGCATCCAATGTTCCACAAGGATGTGTACCCCAAGGTGTGGGGTACGCCCCCCATTTATCCCATGCTCCTGGGATGAGGGGGTGTCTCTGGAAACATTTCTCCATGCCCCCCTTTCATGAAAATGCGGGGAAGCATTGGGAGGAAATGTTTCCCCAATGTGGGGGACATGTTTCGACAAAAGGGGGACTTCTTGGCGCCCCCCCAAAAAAAGAGTGCTTCTCAATGTCCCCGTAGGAAATGAGTGGTTTTGGGTGCCCCCCACATGAAAGGGGGACTTCTGGGTGTTGTTGAGAAATCAATATGCTAGTAGATTAGGGTTGATTCCTCTTACTTGATAATTACTTGTGAGTGTTTGTTGGATTTTTATTATTACTTATGTCTTCTTTCATCAAGAAATTACTAAAACATAAAGTGCATGAAGAAAACAAGAGACAAAACACAAGATATTGGCTCCAAGCCAGGGCAAAACCCCACAAGGGGGGAAACCCAAACAACTTCTCTTCTTATAGAATCAAATCAAAGTGAGACATCCAAGACCCAAGACCAAGACCTCCACAAGGAACCAAGTTAGCCCTCCTTCAGAGCTCCTCCAACCAAGACAAAGTCAACAAGAATCAACGCTAGTCAAACCTCTTCAAGTCAGGATTTTGGACTTGCAATTTCACAGAGTTTCCCCAACACCTTCATAGAGTTTCCCCAACACCTTTGCACAAACAGAGTTGCTCGAACACCTTCGCATAAACAAAATTTTGACCTTGTAATTCGTAGAGTAACCCCAACAACTTCCCACATGTGAACAAAGACAAGAAAAAATTCAATTTTCCTTCTTTTAATAGATTCTTCTCTCTCTCCTTGGCCTTTGCTCTACTTCTTCTTCTCTCTTGCACATAAATAAAAGTGTGAGTGATCAAATGAGGTCAAAGTCTCTTCCTTTTATAGCCATCCGGGAGGTCGAATAGGGTCTCTTCAAGGTCGACTTGACAAGGTATGGCTGACTTGGCATTGTGGGACAAAATGACTCTTTTTGACTCAAAATAATTTTTTTCTTTTTGTTACAAATTTTCCAAATGGGACTTTGACACATGACAAATTTTCTTCTTGACTCGATAAACCCTAAACACTGAAGAACATGCTTTGACTAGAAAATAATAATAATAATAAAATTTATTTTTTCTTCCTTTTGTTTTTACATGAAATACATATTGATATAAGTACAAAGATAATTACGAAGACCGAACCTAGTTACATTTACAAAAAAGTGCCTCCTAGAAAAGGGGTGCTTTTGGGCATCATGCTTCGAAAAGGGGAGCTTTTGAGCATCCCCCATATTTTTGCCTATAAAAGTGCTTAAAAAATGAAAAAAAAAGCAAAAAAAGCAATATATAAAAATACCCTATTTCACTTTCACTTTTATTTACCTTTTGTTCACTTTCACTCCTTGATGGTCATTTTATTTTCAATGTTCATTATCCATTGCTAATTTTCAGTGTTAACTTTTGAGTCTTGACTCTAGATAACAAGATCTCAAACTAAGTCTTTGACTTTTCACTATTTACTATTTTTGAGTTTACTATTTAAGTAATTTCAATTGTGGTATCCCTGGTAATTTTTTTACCCTAGGTTGCAATTCAAGTTAGGGTTCTCAACAAAATAGTAATTTATGCATTCATATAATAGCAAGTGTGTCTACACATAAGGCTAGTTAACAATAAACATGTAAAATTGATAGCAATAATTACTTCTCAATTCCACCACAAACAATATTAGCTATCCAATTACTAGGTCTGTTTATAACCAATACTTCAACACAACATGGTAATAAGTCCAATTCCAACAAATTAACTGAATTCGACTAATAGCTTATTCTATCCTCTACAAAACCTGACAATAACTCCGCTTCCTATAACATGGAAAGATCCTTGTAATAGTTCGTGGCTAGATGTTACCTATGTAGTACACTGAACTTCCTACCACCCTTGCTGTCTTGAAGGAACCGAGTCTCCCTGTGGTAGGCCGCAAGCCTAGAGGGGGGGAATATTGAATCTCTTACATGGAAAAGACTCAATTCCTTGTCTCAAATCACTGAAACTATCCTCAAGTTACCTTGAAGCTCTTCCTCAAGATGCCATTGAGGTCTACCTTAGAATGCCACTGAAATTCGGCCTCAGGAGGGAAAAATATGTCTCAGAACTAATTCGTAGGGCTGAACTATGCCGTAGAAAACTGACTATAGACACAAATGAATTGGCCTCAAACTAGGCAGAAATTGCCTCATAAATGATGCCTCAGGATTCTACTGAAATTCAGCCTCAAGAGGGCACCAAAAATCTGCCTTAGAACTAAGCCACAAGGTAAACTATGCCTCAGAAAACTGTTTGTAGACAAGAAATATTTAAACAAGGTAAACTATGGCTCATAAAACTATTTGTAGACAAGAACGAACTGGTCTTAGAGTAGGCCAAACTTGCCTCAGGAAGGTACTGAATTCTGCCTCAGGAGGGTACTAAATTTTTCCTTACGAGGGTACCATATTTGTTGTTCAACTAGACAATTAGATCCCACAATTTGTCGGTTTCCTCAAACTAGAATTTCTCCCATAACCCATGCCAAAACAAGAAGAAAGGTGACTAGGTAGGGCGGGATCACCTCCATTGAAACTAGACAAAGAAGAGAAATGGGTCTTAAAACCCTCAAAGCCTTGCGTTCAAATAAAAATAGAGACAAATCAATCCAATTCAGTGCTACCCAAATGATTCTAACTCTCTTGTATTTATAGAGTCTTTCTTGGGCTCCCAAATGTGAGGGGTTGTAAATGCCACCCCCAATTTTGGGTTTTTTGCCCCAGCCAACCCTACATTTTCACAATGTTGCCCCAACATTGGGAAAAGTGGGTTTTCCCCCTTTATCAAGACTATAGCCTACGGGGTTGGATAGGCCATTTCGTCCTTCTATAGGCAATTCATTTATAAGGGACATTACATCAATTTATTGTTTCAGACACAATATCTAGTTCTATTATTTTTCTCAGTACTAATTGGATTCTAGAATGATGAATTTAAGTTATGTATTGATATTTTACTATTTTTGTTTTGTTTATGATTTTATGAATCAATGTATTCATTACTGAATCTTAATCCACATCATAATCATATCATTTACAAATTTAAATTTAGTACTATTTTATTGTTTATTATTTTAGTATTTATATCGCACAATGATGAATTTGCATGGGATGAATTGTTATTGTAGGGATTTCATTATTATTATTTTTATTTTTTTAGTGACTAGGACCCCTATGCCAGGTACTCAACGTCCCCCCATCCCCCTTGAATTTCCTCAAAATTTGGGGGTTCTTTCACTCATCCCCCATGTGTGTCTCCCCACTCCTGCACTCCCCCTTCTTGGAAAATTGGTGAAACATTTGTTGCATCCATCAACCCATCTAGGCCAAATTCCTCTTTGTGGGAGAATCCTCCAACAACTATAGTAAGAGTCTCATCAAGGTGAGCTCCTTCTTGTTGAGAGAATCTTTTTGTGGCTCTCTCTTCAAGGTTGAATGAACCTTACCTCAATCATGGCATCATACCATACCTAGTCAATTGGAATTGCAAGTAGCCTATAAAGGTCACCTTCACACACTTTGGCCAAATTGGAGTAGATGCATGGCTATTGTATTTGATGGTGACTTGCTGATCATCAAGCTCAGTCAAACACTATATCATAGGAAACGTCTAGTATAGGGTCATATTGGGCTCCTCTCTATATGGAAAAATAGAAATGTGTGTGGTATGGCCTTGAAATGCATTTTCAATTGTAGGAATGCATTCTACTTATAGGAAATGTGTTTAGCATAGCTGGGAACATGTTTTTGGGCTGTATCAACATCCATACAATGCATTTCCAACTTTAAATATTCAATTTTGATTTGGTTTGACTTAGTTTTTGAATATGATTGACCAAAAATGCTGGCTATTAGTGGTGATGTTAATTTTTTAAAGTAAAAATTGTCATTTCATTTATTGTTCATCTTTATCCTTTTCCTTTAATTTTCCTTTCACATTCCCTTTTTATCGTTTTAATTAAATTTTCAACATTACCATTAATTGTTCAAAATGTTTGAGAGTGGTTCCAAGAATTGGACCTCATATGGAGAAAGTAGAATTTCATATTCCATTCTCTCATGTATGTTCCTCGATGTCGGTGCCATTGATTGTTGGAATCTTTTGTCACAGAGATAGCAAAAATGTCCCCTTCACTTCAGCCAAATTCATTGATTAAGCATGTTAAGTTTTTTGTATCATATTATAAGGACTGGAATAGGTAGTTTCATCCAAATTAGTTGGTGTTCATTATGTCCCTAGAGGATCAAGCTAGAGGCAAATGATAGGCAAAAGGAGAAGGGAGCAAGCTAGAGGCAAATGCTAGGCAAAAGGAAAATGGGGATACTAATGATGAGGATCCCAATATAATTGATGGTGGAACATTGCTTGTCATTGAAATCTCCTTGCTTATTTATTCATATTGCTTTCTTTCAAAATTTCAATATAATGTCCTATTTGTAAAATAACACATTCTCTCTCTATATATATATACATTCTCTCTCTATATATAAATTCTCTTTCTCTCTATATAGTATATATACATTCTATCTATATATATTCTCTCTTTCTATATATATGTATATATATAACGTTTCCCCATTCATGTGTTTAGTGTGTTTTCGTTTCATAATTTCATACTCTTTTCTCCATATTATGCAATTTAGCTATAAATCTGTCATGCAAGAAACTGAAAGTAGACTATTTGTTAAATCAGGAACATACAAGATAAAATATGACTCAAGAACATCATGTTTTCGTTTCATAATTTCATACTCTTTTCCCCATATTGTATTTAGCTATAAATCTGTCATGCAAGAAACTGAAAATAGACTATTTGTGAAATCGGGGACATACAAGATAAAATATGACTCAATAACATCATCCACGGGCAGCTGGAACAATGCGGAGTCCAATCCCTTCATAGGGTGTGTACGTCATCACCCAATTCTACATGCATTCCTTCCTCTTACTCTTGTGACCTATTGAAAATCTACTTGTCATAAGTCATATGGCTCAAAGCCTCACTGCCCACATACCACCTATTTCTAGGAAATATGTTTGTGGAAAGACGTGACACCATAACTAAGATAGTGTTAAGCTTGGCAATCAACTTGTCCACACTTGAAGCTTCCACGTTAACTACAAACTCTTGTTGCTGCTACTAGTTCTGGGTTTTCTTCCTCCGAGGACACTGATATGCATAGTGGAAGCATTTCATATGACTGAAGTCTTTCTTCACCTGATATGATTCTTCCTCCTTTGCTTTTCTGACCCTTACTGGTCCTTTCTTTCCCCGTTTCTCATCTTCTTGATGAGGGCTAGGTCTGGTACTTCATCTTTAAAACTGTTTGAGATTTTCTGTAGTGTCAACTCCTCTTCAATGAAGGCATGCCACAACTGCTTGAAGTTAGGTAACTTTTCCTGACTGCAAATAACCTGTGGACAAAGTTGTGTCAAAGTGGACTAAAGCGATTTAGTGAAATCCAAACTAGCTCATTACTATGATCCATCAACTGTGTCCCCAACTGTAGCAATCTGATCTTTCAGCATTGCTATCTTCATTGCATAGCTTGCTTGCCACTGTATTTGTTTTTCTCACGCAAGTACTGGTGAGCATGTTCTTTAAGAGCATCTTCCAAGATACATTCACACTCTGGTACAGGGTTCCCAAGGGATCATACATTTCCTTACTAGTCTTCTTCTTGACAATATCAAGGATTAGAAGATCTTTCACCAAATCCATCAGGACTTGCTTTGGATTCACTGCATTCTTATTGCACTTTTCCATATCTTTGGAATCTGTACATAGTGACTGCCATCTCCAAAAGGTACTAAACGTTTGCGGCTATGTTGCACGAAACTTCTAGGAACCTAGCATTTCGGGCCGTACCTGTACCCAAAACTCCGAAACTTGGCCAAAACTCAACCATCATGTAATCATCTATGAGTTTTAATATGACTTGGTTTTCATTATAAACTGTCATCTATAGGTATTATTCCCTTTTTCCTTGCAAGGTAATGTGTTAGTTCACTTATATATATAATATATATAATATATATTATATATATATATAATATATATATTATATATATATTTATATATTTTTATATTATATATTTATCTATATATCTGTGTGTGTGTGTGTGTGGTGTGTGTGTGAATGATGTTTTGGCCGATATTTCCATTTTTGGGAGGTGATGTTTGTAAACGTACCCATTTCAGAAACTCTAAACCGTTTTGGTGCTTTGTGCACCTTAGGTTTGTGGCTTTTAGTAGGTTCTGTAATCTACACTTCTATGATAACAAGTTGGAAGCACCCTCTAGATGGTCAGACACACATATGGGAGGAGCCAAGAACAACCTCAGCAAACAAATCAGTCAACACAAAAATCAGATCTGCAACCTACCTTGAGTGCAGATCATCTAACTCTTGTCAAACTCAATCTTCCAATTACTGCAAGACCTTGGGCATAAACTCCATCTCAACCCTTCTCAGTTCCACACGTGCCAATTACTGCCACAAAATCAGTGTAAAACCCTAATCTACTTGGAATTCACACCCTCTAAAATCCCTTGACAAGTTTTTACCCCAGAGAGTGAGTCTCTCTGTACTCTGAATTTGGAAGAGTTTATAATCTTAGATACTCTGCTTTGATACCATGCTAGATTTTCTAGATAATGGTAACACATTCTATATTCAAATAATCTTCTCCTAACACCCTAACTAATTTTAAGCTCGACAACCTATGAAAACTGCTATCTTAGAATGCTAGAAACTGACACATAACAATGGAAAAAAATAGGATAACAATGCTTTAGACATACTCTACTTCTTCACATGAACTGAAGTTAAAACCCGACGACTTAAACCCTACCTTGAGCCCTCTTATATATCACAAGAAGGTCATCTAGGGTTTACAATAAAAGCAGATCCAACCCTTGGATCGATTCCCAAGCCTTGTTGTATCTTTGACCTTGGAATTAGCACCCTCTCCCGAAGACTAAGTTTCCCTTGTGTGTTTTACCTAAAGCTAGACCTAAAATTAGAACTTACCAAGTCTAAAAAATCAAATCAAAAGAGAAAAACAGACTAATTCTATAAAAACTACCATTCCTTTGATGCGGAAAGCAAATTGATAAATTCGGACCAATAAAATTAGAACTCCAGTCCTTTTATAACACAAAACTGTCTTGCATAATCAATGTACTATATGGCTTTAAGATTGCACCCTAACAAACACTGTAAGGACAACTGTTGCAATTGCAAGGTATGCGTAGGTCTATAACATATTGTTCCATGGATAGAGGACGCTAATAGATTTCATGTAACTTTTTGAGTTAACCACTTCCTTACCATCAAGGGTAACATCTAGGTTCATATCCAAGAAATCTGAATAGTTATTGGACTAACTTTCAATGCCTTCCTTTCGTCATTGATGTTCTTCACTATTAGTTGACATTGTTTTAAAGTTATCTGTTGCATACCTTAGACTTATGGAGGACATCTTGATTTAATGTTTTCCTTGACACTCATGTGATGAAGTTTCCTTGTTCAGACTCGAGTTATACTTGAAAGGTCAAATTCTCATTAGCTAGAAATTTCTATGGAGAGTTGGAGTAACCATTGAAGTTTCCTTTCTCGGACTCGAGTTGTACTTGAAAGGACAATTTCTCATTAGCTAGAAATTTCTATCTTGAGTTGGAGTAACCAATGGTTCACAATCTAGTCCAAGAAACTTGTCTTAAGATCTCCTTGAATAATTCATTTATTTAAATTGTTATGCTATCTGATTTTTGGGGTAAGAAAAATGTTTTTTCTAGTCCATGGGGGAGCTATGAACCCCCAAGTCCACGTTATTGCAAGCCCACTTCAATGTGTGTAGTCATCAGACTTGGCCAACGTATTCTTCAATTTGGGGTTCTATGCTTGTTGTAGTTTGAACCTAGGTCATGTGTAGGGCAACAACTTGTCTAAACCACTAGATCAAATTGTGACAAAAATAATTGTTGTGCTATTTGACTATCAGCCTTCCCAACATGACTTTATCCTTCAAGGTTTGTTGGGGATGTCCACTATTGTAATGATGGAAAGAAAGAAAGAAAGAAATAATTATGTTGATTTCCACAAATGACCAAAATAGGTGGATGGAACTAGAAAGTACAAAGGTCATAGTGGTAATTTAAAAGGACCCAAGGCAAATCCTATGCACAAAAAGGTATACAAGATAATGATTACAAAGGTGTAAATGAAAGAGGTAAACCTTAGAAGCTATGTTGCATGGGTACCCGCACCCGGGGGTGGGGTTCTCGAACCCGTCCCAGGTTCCCGCACCCAAGTACCGGATTCGGGTACGGGTGCTTCCCAGACGAACCCAGAAGAACCGAGTTCTTCCATGAAGAACTGGGTTCTTCAAAAAAAAATTTGGGTTCTTTTCCTTTAATGGGTTCTTGGGTTCTTCGGGTTCTTCAGGTTCTTTGGGTTCTTCATAAAAAAAACTATATTAAAAATTTAATTTTCAAATAATTTTTTTTTATTGAAATTTAAAAAATAACTTATAACAAAGGTAAAAAACTTAAAAAACCCTAAATCTTTAACTCTTTATGAATGCACCCAAGCAAATATCTGATACGTGATTACTGATTTCATTTAACTTTTAAGTTTTTTCCATTTGGTTGAGGCTTGATCCGTCCCCGTTTACCATTTTCGGCGGTAGTGGGCAGCTTCAACAGCAGTGGGCAATGGGAAACTTCAGCAGCAATGGGCAGCTTCAGCGGTAGTGGACAGAGCAGCTTCAATGACAGTGGTATTTACAAGTTTTCTTTTTCAATTTTATTATTCCATGAAAAAGTTTCACAAGACCCGCGTGTGAAAAATATAGGTGCATTATATTACACATTTGAACAGTGAAAACCCATAGGGGCTCAACTACATTAAGCAGAATTGCCGGAATGAATGTCACAATTTCTTGCTGTTTCAGACTTTCTGCAACATGAGCCACAACTGTCAGTCCACTTTTATACACTCAATTTGCCTCCTACAGTTGCGGCATAGTCCCTCCTTGTTGTTGTCAAACATTGAGCTATAGGGCTTGATTCATGCCACTGTTTACACAAAACAACTCACTGTCCACTAAGGAACAGACCTCGGCCTCCCTATGCAAACTCCTGTACCCAACCGAAGCCCTAAACAGAGATGACAATGCCACAAAATTACCTCTACTCAGCCCAGACTTGTTAAATTTTATTTTTTTATACTATATACTATAATATGAGAAGTATACGTTTCAGTTCTTTTAACCTGAAATAGTTGCAATTAGATTAATAAAGCGCATAAAATCTTCACCATTTTTTGCATTAATGAATGGCATTACATAAATGCATTCATACACTGAATATAGCTCTGTGCTATTCTTTACAATATAAACCGTTCAGTGAGAATGTATTTCAAATTTCCAACTCAATCATCTACACAACATTCAAGCCAGTTCATTATCTACCCTCTAACAGTGGTGTTGCTTGCCCTTGCAATGTAATTTCACCATGGATAAATTTTGAAATTTCAATGTCAATGTTGAATGTTCAATGATGTGCATGTTTAAATGATTATCATTAAGGTTTTCTTGTTTAAAGTTGAAATAATATACAAATTCAAATTTCATATATATTATTAATTATAATTTATAAATTTATAATTTATAAAATATAAAATATATTTATTAAAATTTAATATTATTATATTACCCGACGAACCCATGCACCCTGTTTCCAAAAATGCCATCCCCGTCCCCGCACCCACGTTTCCTGGCAACATAGCTTAGAAGTGAGATAGAGATAGGCATTACTTTATGCAAGAAGAGGATCACTGCTTTGCAATGGAAGTATAATAGGAGCTAGCATTGTCATGATGCCATTGGCAATCATCGTGAAGGTTCTGACTCCTAAGAATGTCCACTGGAGAGAAGGTTCTAATTTTTCTTCAGTTGTGATCCTTACCTAACAATTTTATTTTACTCTCGATATTTTAGTCTAGTTGGATTGACCATTAAAGATTATTGCCACACATCCTTTCCTTTCTAAATTTTCTTTGTGATAAAAAATGGATCAATGCACAATTGTTTCCTTATTGGTACTTAATGGAGTGGTGTAATCAAAGTTATGGCCTTGTTAGGGGTCATTTAAAGATAGATCTTGAATTCTACAATTTTAGGTCAAAATTGACAAGTGCTCATTTCAAGCCTTAAATTACGTTGTTTGGGTGAAAATATTGAAAAAACAACAACCTATATTCCCAGGCTTATCGAAAGCTTTCCAACAAGTTAAATAAGATCAAAGGCAACGTTTTGCATGTGAACATTGTGCTTAGTAAGTTAACTGTTGCAATGTTCATTATAGTGTCACGCAGAGGCCACTCCACCCTCCTTTACTTAGATAGATTCTAGAGGATTAAAAACCGTAGCTCTAACTAAGGGGGGGGGATCCAAAACCCTAACCCTAATGGATAAGACGAGTTATAAACTACTTGCAAAGAGAAAATGGGTTTTGTTCCTATGGAAATTATTTTTTGTTCCATTGGTGAGGAATGCAAAGGAGAGACATAAAAAAGGAAAGAAGAGGAAGAAGGTAACCTTGTAGAAGTTTGCATTGGGCTACAATGTATCTTTACTCTATAGTGAATAGGTTTTCTATATATTGACATTGTAATTCTTGAGAATAATAACAACAAAATTTCTGCAAGGTGTAGACTTAGGTATGCCCAAGATGGCTCTCTATGTAGAGCACTTCATGGAGCCATGAGATGGGTTGATTGTCCAACTCCCATACAGGCTATGTCACTAGATGCATGCACTCAAGATCCCCATGGGCTAGTTTCGAGCAGGTTCACATAGGCTTTGGATGGAGGCTAAGCATCAAAGTCCATGGGAGGACAAGATTTGCCAGCTTTTTCATATGCAAGAGATTGAGATGGAGTACTTTATGTTCTGGTGCCCTACATTCTACGAGATATGATGATAGTTCTATTGCATCTTCACATCCAAGAGATCAAGATGGAGGAGCACTTTATCATCGGGTGCCCTACCTTTTATGAGATATGAGGACAGTTCTATTACATTTTCATGGAGTCTCAAAACTTCTTCTCCATCTTCTTTTAGTACCCAAATTAGCGGTGGTTAGCCTTGTTCTTCTTTAGGGAGACATTGGTTATTCATTCTTCCACATTCAAGCCTCCTCCCTAGTGAGACACTACTTGGATGAACACATCCTTTTTCTTGGTGCTCCTGGTGGACAGATCACCAATGCCTAGGCAAACATCAATGCCATTCTAGCCAGGTGTAGATTGGAACAATTCATTTTGATGTAGCATGTTGTATAGTTATCTTCCAACTTTTAAAAGTGATAATATATATATATATATATTATATTTTCTAAATAGCAATTAGTTATTTATTAATTACATAATTACTGAAAAATCTACTCTGTAATTTTAGAGGATTATCTCAGCCTTGGCCTCCCAAAGAAATCCATATCAAGGTGTCCATTAACTGTTACAATTGACAGTTCGACCACCAATCCTGCAGACGATGATAGTAGAGGATCTTTGTTATCGTCCTGGCGGGTCACCATGGAAATGTATGCAACAGAGGAGGATCTTCATGCAACGTAGAAGGATATCCATCTTTGTATTCAGTGACGCACCCTGGAAACGCAATAGGTTCATTCAACCCCAAATTTAGAATCAAATGATAACTACAAATTTTCTCTAATTTTTTATGTGGAAGTTCTTACAATACGTTTAGCATAGCTAATGTTAAAAGGCAATAAACTATTGTGTCTGGACGGAAATAAACATGAATTTATTTTCATTCTAGTTTTATGGGATAAAATAATTTAAGGAAAATACCTATCTTCCATTTTACTTGTTATACAAGTTATCATTAATATTTTTTTTGTTCTCAGTAAGACTAATCTAAGTATTCACAGGGGATTTGAACCAGTGACCTATCGCAAGGAGTGCCTTAATAGAATGCTCATTCACCGTCAATCCAAAGGCCTGTGGGCCAAGTTATCATTAATATCATCTTAGCTATTTTAGTTAATTCTTTTCCAAGAAAAAAATTGCAAATCTGATTTATGATGAAATAAATGTTACATCCATTCATGCCCAAGGGCATCCCTGTGACTTACTGCATTTATAAAAAAAAAGCATTTCTGCTCCCAGAGTTCATAAAATTAAGTACATTCATGCCCAAGGGCATCCCTGTGACTTACTGCATTTATAAAAAAAAGGCATTTCTGCTCCCAGAGTTCATAAAATTAAGTACATACATTTTTGTGCATCTGGTCAAAAAGCAAAAAACTTATCTATATCTAGAAAACTATTTCTAAAATCTGTCCCATACAAACCGTACTGTCAGAGTACTGCATGTTTCCCCAAGAAAAAAGAGTATATAAAACAAACATGTTAACTAAAATTAGCGAGATCTATATTATATAAGTGTACTGGATAGAGAAGAAATTAGTTATTTCCAATGGTCAAGAAGAAATTTTTGTTGGATTTAGAGACGTCTAATTACAATAATTAGGTTGGACATACGTGCATTATGATTATGATATCAAATAATGTCAGCAAGATTACATTTATATAATGATTAAAATATGCCAAATAATGTGATTAATTAAGTCATGGCATTATACGTATTTTAATTAAGGATTTGGATACAAATACATATAAGAATAATGTTAATCAATTATAATTGTTAATGGACCGATTATAATTGATTAAAATAATAGCAGTAATAAATTTCTTGACAGCTAAATTTCGGCTATCCAGTTTTCTTGACAGCTAAATTTTGGTTGTCCAGATTTCTTGACAGCTAAATTTCGGTTGCCCTAGGATTGGGGTTTTGCACTGCTATAAAAGGGCTGAGTCTCCAAGGCTTGCAATCACTCAGAAAAATTGTCTGCTCCATTGAAGACCAGATACTCTGTCAAGGATAGCCAGAGAAAAGGATTGCAAGCTCTTGGAAGGAGAGCCAATAACTCAAGTCAAGACCAGGAGCCTTTGAAGATGGAAAGTAAGTTCCGCTGTGCATTCATTTTAATTTCTTACAAAGGAGTAGATCTTGGTTAGGGTTTAAAGTAATTAGGAAAACCCTCAAAGCAAATCTATCAATTGGTATCAGAGCACCCTTATGTAAGTATCAGAAACTTAAGATTTACGTTTTTTGGCGAGCTATTTGTATTGGAATTTGAAGTAGTTAAATATATTTTCTGTGTAAATGGACCTGGATTTTATGCCATTGGTTGGATTTAAAGCATATGATTTATTGGAATTTACGGTATCTGGTATGTATTTTTCTGCATATACAACGAATTTGAGTTATAGCGTCAATCTTATGCTTTATTCGCCCTAGTTCCTAAAGGGATCTTTGAAAATTACTGCGACCTAACTTTCTTTAAACATTTTTTCGCCGTTTGAGGGTTCAAGATCCACATAGTGTCGAGTCGATTTCCTTTTGGAGGAAATATTGGCGGAAGCAATACAACATGCCAATAAGATATTGCTTGCTAATTTAAACATGTTAAACCTGGAAATGATATGTCGTACTCCTAGAATTCGTAAATGCATCATTACAAATTGTACAGTTTTGTTTGAAATCTTTACATTAAAGTTCTTTCTGGTTTGAAATCCTAATAATGGCGTCTGTCTCATTGAAATCTTGGAAACAAACGTTTTCGTACCTTAAAAAGAGAAATATTTTCTGCTGAAATCTTGTCGGCAGATGCTTATTTTGTAATTTTAAAACCAACAAGTACTTACATTCATCTTTCAGCTATTGATGAGGAACCTGTTGATTGTTCTACAATAATTTTAAAATACCTGCTACATCATTCTTCACTTCTGCCTCTAAAGAGAGTACCAGTGTAAAAGCTATACATACTACAAAGAAAGTTATAAACAGAGAGGAGGAAGCCATTTTCAATCCCATAACTCAACACAGTTGTTCCCTTCTTTGGAAAATGGATTCATGCTTATGCATGTGTATTTAATGCACTGCGTTGGCAATTTGATATCGTTTCCTCCAAGGTAGGAATTCTCGTACGCGTTTCCAGATTTAGTGTGCAGGGTAAAAATCTTTAAATTAGTAAGTACCAGATTCTTTTGTAGAATATTTCCAATTAAGTCTATATAATTCGATGAATGTAGACTCTTTCTTTTCTGCTCAGTGTCTTATCAATTTAAACTTGTTCGATTTCGTTCATAGGAAATCCTAAAGTTAACATTCTTTAAACTGTTTTTTTTAAACAAGAACCTCATTCCGTTGCAGAGGGAAGGAATGTTTCCAATTTTATAATAGAATGTCTCGATATAACTCGAGTAAATTAATGGTGTATAATTAAAGATTTTGTTAAAACAACGTTTTTTAATTTTATTAAGGATTTTGTTAAACTGATTTCAATAAATTTTTTTATGAAAGAATATTTAGATACAACTATATCAAATTAATGGTGTATAATCAACAAGTTGTTTTTATGAGTAATTATATATATTATGCTATATTTAGGCTAATTATTAGGATTTAGATATTATTTAAAATTGGTATTAACACCAATTAAAGGGTATAATACTGAATTCTAA
>APFE031346078.1:59829-71265 GCA_000404065.3 Pinus taeda | reverse complement strand
TGACTTATGGAGTTAATATAAAAAATGTTTTATTTATTTACCATACTTCTCATTTATTTATATTTTTATTAATTTACCATACCTCTATTATAAATATGGTATTTGGCCCATAGGATTCACTTAAATAAAACCTACTCTTGAAAATGGGCGAATGGATTCACTTAAATAAAACCTATTCTTGAAAATGGGCGAATGGAAGGTTGTAACTCCTAATTTCAAGGGCTAAATTTACCTTTTTTACCCTCTCCCTTAAAATAAGGTGGGCTATTTGAGGTGATTTGTAAAAATGTACTATGATACAAAATATTCGCCCACTAAAAATTTAAAACCCCTTAATTTCGCCAAAGGGCGAACATTCGCTCCTAAAATTTTCTATGGGCACCTCTCTAGATAAAGTGTCAAAGCACTGGAAGCTTTTGCAGATTTTTTACCACATCTATTCTCACCTACAAACCTCAAAACTATCAGATTTTCTCATGTCAAAAGGAAGGCTAATATGTTAGCAGATTAGTTGGCGAATGAAGGAGTCACAAATAGGGACAGGGATTCTAGGTATGCTTGGGATTCGCTTCCCCCGGGTAAATTGCGGGAGGATATGGAACTATGGACTAACAGGGAGGATCAAAGGAACCCTGAAGACCAATGGGAGGTTGGAGGATTCCATACAATTCAACCCATCATGGTTCGGTGATTTTCCAAGGTCAGGATTCCCTTTGATTACATGAAGAATGGTTTGACTCACTCTGTTCCACAGGGTGGGGTAGCCCTTGTCATTTGGCTTAGGTGGTGATTGTTAGAGAATCCAGGTGAATGGGATTGGCTCAAGTACTGCCCGCTGGAAGGAATTAAGGGACAACACGTGGTAAAAGGTCGGGTGGGTTTTTACGCGAGTCAACCAGTCCAATACCACAAGCGGTATATTGGGTGGGGTCTGAACGTTTTCTGGTTTTTCTGTGTTTGGCTTCGATTCCACTCTTTGAGTGACACGTTGTGGAATGAGGAGAGAGAGAACTGCTCGATGACTCTCGCGTTTCTCGACCTTCCGATATCCATGATAATTGTTGGATCTTAATCAGTGGATCAACAGTGGCGATTGTGTATGCGCGTTGGTCAGACCCGAAAGATATTTAGAGTGTTATGCTTTAACTTCCTCCAGGTCTGTTTGTCTGTTTTTCAGTTTGTCAGTTTTCAGTATGACTTGTGGTGGGACTTCTTATGGTTCCATGGCAGGTTTTGGACTTGCCCTCCAAGGTTTACTATGCTCCTTGTGCTTTGTTTGGCAGTTCTCCCCGGTTTTCCGGTTTAGGTTCTCTTAGTTTTGGGAGATTGGATTGATTTGGCCTCCCCGATTGACTGTTGAACTCTCGCAGAGCGGGTGTGGCTCCTTGTAAATTATGTATATTTGACTAAGTTTAATAGAAAAAGCAAAATTGTCACCACAAATTTCCAAACTAAAATTAAAATTAATAAATTAAATAAAAGAGACTTTTTCTTCTCATTGCTTTCTATAATGATCTCTTTGGCCTAAGAGCACAAATTCAAATGAATTTGAAACAACCAAAAGCCTTAGTGAATCAAACTCCAAAATCAAAGCTCAAAAATGAATTTCTTGTTACAAATTCTTAGCCTTTATTTTTGCTGAATTTTAGTCATAGTTAATGTTCATATTTGTTTTATTTAATTCATCAAAATTATTCTCCATGATTTTAGCTTTCCAACGAGGTTCTTGGTTCTCTTGGGTCTCATTTGACTAAGTAAAACTCAAAATAAAGCCTTCCAAATATAAGTATCAAAAATATAAAAAATGCTGAAAACTTCTCAAACACTTTTATAATATATTTTGTGTTTTACTACTTTAAAAATATTTTATAAATATAAACATTAAATGTTAAAAACATTAAAACAATTTAAATGAGATAATATATAAAATATAAAACAATTTTTATAAAATAAAAAAATTAACAAAAAAAAAATAGGGTTATTTATGTTTCAGCACAAGGTTTAAAAATCAAAAATGTAAAAATGCCGGAAATTCACTATAGTAGACAATTATTAAAATCCTAAACTGTGTTAATAATATTTTGTTTTTATATTACTTAAAATAATTTTATAAAATATAAACTAAAATTAAAAAATTTTAAAATATTAAAAACAAATTTAAATTAAGATAAATGTATAAAAATAATAAAATAAAATTTTCTAAAATAACAAAATAGGGTTATTTATGTTTCACCACAAGGTTAAAAAAATTATGGTTATATTACATATTGGGAATGTAGGAGGAGGGGCATGTACACTGTGGGACCCCCTTCCCATGCTTTAAACTTATATGATAGCCCTTTGCCTCATACATCCAATTCAAAGCTCCTCCCATTAGAGACATTCGAAGCTTTCAAAGCTCCTCCCATTAGAGACATTCGACGCTTTCAGTTACTTCATCAAACATGAAATATGAGAAATAAAATTATAGGTGGGATAATATCATCAAACATGTTTTATTTTGTTTTATATAGCATATTTTAATTTCAATATTTTGATAATGCATTGTTTTATTATGTAGTCTTATTATATATACAAATTCTTTTGGAGGTTTTGTGAATTAGTTAAATAGAAATAAATAATTAATAATATAATTAATAATTTACAAGTATTTAAGTTAATTAATTGAATTACTTAAATATTTATTTTAAATGATTATATTTATTAAATTATAAAGTAAAATAAAATATATTTTTACATATTAAGCATTGAAAATTAATTAAATTTTGAACAAATAACATTTTCAAATAATTAGTTTAAATTCATTGAAATTTGTATGTTGAGAAGTTGGCAAGAAACCACACAAAATTAAGTGATTAAATTAGAAAACTGAGAAAAATGAAAATCCCACAAAATTAACAAAATAAAAGCATGAAAGTAGTGATATGATCAAAATTTACATAGAGGGTCCCCATATCTTTTGTAAAAAAATTATGGGGTCATTGTGGCATCAACAAAAACATAGCTTCCATGCCATAAAAAAGTTGGAAATGAGTAAATCATATGGTGGTCTTGCGTGAGGTTCGATAAGCCCAAAGAGATGAAAATAACATTAAGTGCCGATTCCATTCTTGGCTCCCCATCATACGTTGGATCACGGTTTTGAGGACATTATTGATGGCCTGAACTTGACCATTTTCTTGAGGATAGTAGGGAATGGAGTTCTCATGGTGGAACCCCAACTTGGTTGCTAATTCAGTGATCATGTGATTACGAAAGTGAGCACCATGGTTGGTCACAATAGCTTTAGGAAAATTGAACCTAACAATAATGTGATTATAAAAGGAGAGAGATGCAATGACACCATTGACAGAATAGCTAAGTCATAACCTCAACCCATTTGGTAAAGTAGTCTATAACCATAATGGCATAATTATGACTATTGGATGAACGAGGATTGCACTACATGAAATTAATACCCCATTTTGCAAAGGGACCAATGACAACCACCAGATGAAGGGGGACACGATGGACACAAATTATTGTAGTAAATATTTGACAGGGATGACACCATTGAACTGTAGACATACAATCTTTGAAAATCAGCAGCAAAAAATACCCAATGCAAAAGATTTTTTGAGCAGTGAGCATCCCAGAAAGGTGATCACTACACGCTCTTAAGTGGAAATCATTGAGAATGTTTTCAACGTCTTCATGAGTTAGACATCGAGGTAACATTATATCAACCCCATGCCAATAAATAGTATCATTGACGATGATGTAGTGTATAGGTTTTTCGTGTATGCACCAACTGTTGATATTTTAATATCTTAGGAGGTATTCCAAGCCCTAGGGTTTGGAGATTGGAGGGAAAAATGCCACAAGAGTCACTTGTGGGCTTGGAACCCAAGCTTGGGGTTTTGTACCCATCGGGATTTGGGCCAAAACTATGAAGAATTTGAGCATGAAAAATTTGAGGTGATATAGCTTGGCGTGGCGATTCCAATGCTTCGAGGATCACTCAAATCATAGCTCTAGAAATGAAGTTATGAATTTTTGAAGGTTATGTGTGGGTTTGCATAAGAAGTGTCAAGGTCGGCTTAATTATATTTAGCCTTGTGACAACCTTTCAAACCCTAATATAACGTCCAAGGAAGCCCTGCTTATGTGTATATATAGGAGGTGAATGGAGTCATTATTCCTCATCCATTTTGTGCAACACAACACAAGAGAGAAGCTCATTGGAGGAGAGTGTTCTAGGGATGCAGCAAGGAGGTAGACCAACGTGGGAGAAAGAGGGTTGCTTGAGGCCTATTTCAGGGTGACCGAGTGCTAGAAGGAGGGTCGAGTTATCTTGCTGAAGGGTCACAACCTTGAGGATTATTTTGACAACCATTTAAGGGTGGATAGATCCTTGTAAGGTTGTCACAAGCCTGGAGGAGGCCAATTGTAGCATTCAGTAGGGATTTGAGGGGTGGGATTTGAGGGAAGACCGACGGCTAGTTTAGGGCTAGGACAACCCAGAATTGGAGTAGCACTCATTAGCCCCTCAAGGAAGGGCATCTACATTTCTTAGGAGCATTTTTGGGCAAAAAGGAAGGCTAGTTAAGGAATTGTGGTGTGCCCTAACCAGGCTTAGGTTGTTGCAACCAAATCAGACCTCAAAACAATGAGATTGAGTATGTTTTTGAAGACATTCTTGTAGGTGTTGGATCCAACTTTTGAATCAGGTTTTAGTTGGCGTTTCTAATAGCCTGTGGGTGCTATTTGGAGGAATTTTCATGGAGCTCAAAAGTCCATCCTAGGAGCAGAAATTACAGTGAAGTATTGGGTGTCGTTGTTCTGGTGGAGGACAATGTGTTGGCTACCCAAAGTAGCCCTAGACTAGCAGTCCTGAAGTGACGATGAAGAGCTAAAGATTAGGTGAAGTTTGGAGCCTGATGAGTAGCTCTTTTATGGATGAAAGAGGCTAATAGAAGGTAGATTGGAGCTCAGGTATCGACCAACCTATAGAGAAGATTGGATCAGCCCATGTACATGCAACAAAAGTGACTTGCAGTAGTGTTAGGTGGCAGCCGTCCTAGAGTCTCAATGTGTTGTCCTTTGAAGGACTAAGGGGAAACTAGAGAGCAGTACATAAACGAAGGACCGACAGGACAAGATACAACATAGAAGCTGCAACAAAAATTGCTATTATATCTTGTATTCCAAAGAATGTTGTATTATTCAAATTGGTTTAATATAACGAAAAAACTAGGTTGAAGGTACCATCCTAGTGTCACATATATATTGATTCAAGAGCATCATATAGATTAATCTCTTCAAGAGTTTACAATGTTAGTTAGAAAATTTGAAACTTGGTGGGGATGATGACAACTATTCCTCCAACCACCCAAACTAAACCTAATTGACATAAGAATTTATTGAGATGACATACATTAATCCAATCACCCAAACTAAACCTAATTGGAAGTGTGATATGAATTTATTGAAATAACTATAATAAAAAAGATAATTTTGAAATTTTAACTCATGGTTAATGATGTCTTTATAGTAATCAATTCTTTTTATAGCTATAATTTTGAAATTCTAACTGAGAGTTAATGATGCCTTCGTAATGATCAATTCCTATTATGGTCATATATCTACTATTAAGTATGTTTTTTTAAAACCGGTATATGATAATGCTTTATATAATATTAATAACTTTAATAGCCAAATACTCTAAATAAAAACACTAACCCAATCTCTTTTGATACTTATTTTTTGACATATAAAATATATAAATATAAAAATGGTAATTTTGTTAACTAATAAATTATAAGAAAAATGAAAAACAAGCATTAAACATTAAAAAAAAATGAAAAAAAAGCACACTAATATAATGTAGTACCTCATTATAATATCTATTAATATAATGTACTATTTTATTAGAGTATCAACATAATTGATAGTATTTTCGACGCTCATAATTTTCATACTTTGCTTTTAGTATTTAATTATTTTAAAATTAAGCTAAATGTATACTTATTATCATTTTATATTTAAAAAATCAACAGTATTTACATTTATTGAATATTATCAATAATGACAATGCCAAATGATTCATCTTCAACAGTGGTCTTGCTAATTTTGTTTGGAGGCCAGAAAAATGACCAACGTGGTAAAATGTTTGACATTGAAACTGTCATTTTATAGACGAGGTTCCTTGTAAATGTGTGATCATAGTGCGAAAGCCGTGGTAGTCTACCTCCACGCACCTATGAAACTTAATAGATATCCCCTGAAGGTAATTTAGATTTTCTTAATGACTGAAAACTGGAGAATCAATAATGAAGAAAGAGGTTGACTGGTTCGCAATAAATCTTTAATGGCGATAATCAACACAGCACATATGTAAAAAAAAATTGAAAATTGCATTCAAAAGAGTCCAATATTTACAATGTAATAGGTATTTCATCCTTAAGAAAAGGTTGTCTGCGTATCTGAAAAAGTTGTGGAATCCACTCAACATCCTTGACACATGTGTCACAGTAATCGGGTTCGTCAGAGCTTTTAAAATCCACTGCATTGCTGGGCTGCCCTGCATCCTTAATTAATCACAGGCACGGCACGGAGACCATTGAAGAGAGTCGAAACTGTTACTGCATAATAACTGCACTCATTATGCCATCAATTACCAATGGCTTGTCATATTTTGATAAAATTGTGCAGGAATTTTTCTAAATCTTAGTCATAACAGTTAATTTTCAATATTTTTAGTGTTTTAAAAGTTTTTTACTGAATTTATTTCCACTAAAAAAACATGTGAAATTTTTGTTACTACATAATTTTTTGATTTTTTTTTTTTTTACTGAAATTCAGACCCATTTTGACAGTCAAGAGCAATTGAGGCAATTCCTCTACCTCTGTAGCCGACTCCATTACCTATATAGGAGGTTGAATTGTTAAGGAGATCGTAATCCGCAGGAAGAGGAGAGGGAAAAGTGGCAGCTGCATTGATGACATGAGGGGTAGAAATTGGTTCTGATTTCATGTGCAGCCATGTTAGTATGGAGAGTAGAAATAGTCTGCGTGGGGTGTACACAGCGGAAACTCGCCAAATATATTTGGAGATAACAGAAGCGGAGATGGTAAGAAGAAGTTAGGCGATAAAGGAGACATGGAACCATACTGAACAATCGGAGATAACAAGGATTGCACAGCAGGATACTGAGATCGAATGTTCTCGGAAAGCTCGGAAGGATTTGAAGGTGTGGCAATAGAATTATCTTCTTTAACGGGGAAATCAGGTCCCCCACGTGGAGGACGACTAGAAGCAACAACCTGGACCAAATCAGGGTTTCCTGGTAGAGAAGTGTTACAAGTTTGAGATTGAATCGAGGGCATAGTGGAATTGCCGTGGGTAGTCAACTCGACCAGTGAGACGTTGGACGAGTGTCATGAACTCCCGGGCTTCGGTGTGTATGACCTCAGGAGAGCGCGTGTATATAATCACAGGGGGCCTGTATGCCATGGCAGGCGCCGGCAGCGGCGGCTTCCGGATCTTGTGAGAGTTTTTCCCGATCTTGAGCGGCGCAGGGCGTGAACCCTGCAATTCCCGCTTTGGCGCTTTGGCTTGCTGATGCTGTCGCTGCTGAGAACTCATCCCCCTTACTCTCTGCTGAATCAATTCCAATATCGAATCGGTTCCAGCTAATTTGTTATCCTCCGTGATTTATCTAACTGTATTACAAACGACGGCGGCTTTTCTTACCGGAGAACGAACAGCCCAATTTCCAACAAATACTGACCACGCAACCAATCGCAGAAACCATGTTCCCTTACATCTGCAAATAGAAGGATTTTCGATGGCTGCTCTGCTTCCTCCTGGGTTTCATTTCCTGGCAAGAAATGGAAATGGTCAGACCTAAATTAGAAAACTTAATGATTAATCGGATGCAAGGGCCTGGGCAGTTCCTATTTCTAGGACTATAATATAGTTAATGTTATCTGACAGGGGGCTTTATAATTCTCTCTCACAGCGTGTTATATGGTGTTATAAAACCCTATGTCAGATAACATTAACTATACTATGATCGCAGAAATAAAAACTGCCCAAGGGCATGCGTTTGGGGTTTTGGCGTCCTGCAAGTATAGTGGGATATTCATATCACGCACTATTTATTGATTACCGTATGTAGTTGCAACTTGCGGGGCGATCCAATCGAGGAGAGATTAAATATAGTAACGTGGAAAGAAAGTCAAAGAAATTGGCTGGCCACACAGATATTAAAACAGAAGAGAAGTTTCCAAGGCCCTGCCTTTTCCAAGGTCCCTGTCTTTAGGTCAGCATTAGAAACGATGCTATAGGATATTTAATGCTTTTAAAGTACTATATGTTTTAACAGTACCATGAGGGGACCTCTCTTTGTATGAAGCTTGACCATTACTATCGTATGCCATATGGGGATCACCATCCCATTCGAAATTGAGATGGATGATCTCGCGTGCCATGAGAGAGATGCACTAGATGACACTGGTGAGGCTGCATATAAAGAAAAGGTCACCCACCCCAACTTCGACTGAGATGGTGATCTTCATATGACATGGGATTACTTTATGGATGGTAATGATCAAGCTGGATAGAAAAAGAGATCAGATCATAGTATTGTTAAGAGATTAAATATCCTATAACATAATATAATTTCTATTGCTTGGGTCATGTTAAGACATCTACTATTCTATAGCATAGAAAATATAGCTCGCCTTGCCTTTATATATAGGGGAGGGACGCCATTACCTGTGCGCCCTCCCCTTCACCTGGCCTACGAGCACATGGACACCACGCGACGTTGTAAGACACGCGTCCAGCTTGCACTGCCACATGTTGTGTAGCGTGTCATGCCATAAAACTGCGTTTGCCGACCTTCCACCTGCTCGTTTCTGCCCATTTGCCGCGATGTGGGGTTTCCCTGTGGGTTTTCTGTTCGGGTCCGGTGTTTGTTCGAAGCCCTGTATCGACGATGGCGCGGGACGGCTCCATTACCTGCGCGCTTCATCCACCATGGTTGAGCTGATGTCCGCCATTGTTTGCTTGCACGAAACCATGGTTGGAACAGGGTTTTTGTTGTTCTTGTGGTTTCCCCCCTGTAATTTTTGTTCAGTCTCGAGTGCGGGTGGTTTAGGGTTTCCTGGGTGATTGTTTAATTCGCGCTATTTGTCGTTTAGGGAGGAGCCAGTACCACTTTTAGCCAATTCGAGGTCGAAGGTGGCATTTACAGGTAATTGCAGGTTTTGGTGGTTTTTGTGTGGTTTTTTTGGTTTATTTTTTTTTTCTCCATTTGCTAATTTCCCACTTATTGCAGATGTTGCAGGTGTGGCAGGTGTGGCAAGCGCTGGAGAAGGTTTGCCGAAGGTGTGGCGAGCTCTGGACTTGGATATGGCTTTTATACGGTAGGATTTTAATCCTACCAGCCATTTTTGATGTGTTTTTCAACACCTCACCTTGTGTTTCTCAACACCTCACCTTGTTTATTGGAATTTTTGTTAAATTTGAAGACATGTTTTGGGTTTTGTAGGTTAAGGGTTTTGTTTTGAGGGTATCAACGATTTCTGATTTGTTTTTCAACACCTCACCTTGTTTATTGGATTTTTTGTTAAATTTGCAGACAGGTTTTGGGTTTGTTTTAAGGGTTTAGGGTTTTGCAGGTTAGGGTTTTAGGGTTTTGTTTGTGTTCGCCCACTTCAAAGAATAGAAAGGGAAGTTTGCATGTTGGGCCATTCAAATAGAGGGAGAAATAAAAAGTTTTCTCAACTTGTTTCAGGCTTCCCTAATTTCCTTTCCCGAGGAGCAACTTCTGGAAGAGGCAGAAATCTTTTGTACAATATATTTAAAAGTAACCATACTAAAGCTTCCTTTTGGCAGTCTTTCACAAGAGGTGAGGGGGTAATTCTATCATTACAACATGATATTTGCTAATCTACCCATGTTATGATCTGTTTACAGTTTCAATTATGTGGTCGGCAGATATCGTACGTTCTGGAATATGGTTGGCATATAAATTTGCCAAGATTGGAAGCAAGAAACTACATCGAGGTTTTTGGACAGGACCCCATTTATTTGTAGGTCCACGATTTCATGATGTAACAACATTTTTTATTTGCAAAGATACTAATACCATAGATCCACTTATGTTTAGAGAAATCTAATCCCTTTTTAGATCTGGATGAAAATATATATGTTATTGGATATATAAACAAACACAGTTAGGTCATTTGAGCTTGTCTTGCCAATTAAGCCATGGGATGTTGTTGCTTTTCTGCCTGTATCATTAAAAACCTGTCTTAATAATTTAGCTTTCTGTAAATTTTTCAATTAATGTTTTTGACATTTGTTTGTTTCCACGACGCCAAATATGAAGACTCAAAAGGTTTTAGAACTTGCAAAATTGGAGTTCAATATGTTTCACTCTTTACAACATCAAGAGTTAAAGCTTATCTCCCGGTAATGTGATGAATTATGTTGTCTGATAATACTTGCTTAGCGCACAAACTAGGATATGCGTGGTCAACTGTAAAATAATGACCTTCCCTAGGCATCGTAAGGATATTGTGACTGTTCATATTGATTGATAGCCATCTCACAACAATGGACTGAGCATAATGAAGAAATTTATTGTTGGAAAGTGCACTGGTTTCTTAACCATTTCCTTACTGTTCTTTTTGGGTTGAACATTGTGAGATAAAGGCAATTGGTTGCCTTCTTAAAAGTTCTTATTTGTTGCGTAGACAATTTTCTTGTCTGGATGGCATAGCAATGATGTAGATTTATATAGCAATGAGATGCTTTAAATGTGTGTCTTGGGTTTTGTGCAACAATCCTTGCATAAAGATGGCACATTACTAATCTGCAGTGTAAGGGAGGCGCAATTATGTAGGAGTGTAGAGGGTGCATACTTGTGTTAACATGCATATGCGAATCTTAGTATCTTTCAAGTGTTTCCACCTTCAGTGAATTCCATTCTACAGGTTGTTCAGATTTAGCAATTCTAGTTTGTCTTTTGTTACTGTTCAGTTTGGCTTTAAGTTTAGTTCAGTTTTGAGGGTGCATGCATGGTCCGTTTTCCAAATAGCGTACATCCTTAGGCTGTCCAAGGTGCTTTTATGGGAGTTGTCTATTTCTGGATGAGAGCTTAGTTCTATAGGAGGCACCAGCAGATTTGCCTGATGTGTAGTTATCCATGGAGCTAGGGTGTACTAGGTGTTTTGAGTAGGGTTAGGGTTTGACACAGTGAAACAAAGTTCTTATTCCACGTGTTTAGAGACGTTATTTAACCTTATTTTGTTATCTGAGAAAGGAAATGTAGGGTGCGCCACTGTGTTGGTTAGTGAGTTTTGGTTTTGAGCTATTGTTGTGTATTAACTTCTTTCTGTATTCAATAGAAGATGGATGTGTTTGAGAGTTAAGATATTTTA
>APFE031346078.1:11885-55099 GCA_000404065.3 Pinus taeda | reverse complement strand
ATGTATTCCATTGTGTAGGCCTGCCGACAATGGAAGCATTACATTTTGGGGAAGGAAATGGTCATCCACACAGACCATTGACCCCTGCAGTTCATACAGACCCAAGGGAAATTGCAGAATGATCGCCATCAAAAGTGGTCCACATACCTGCAATAGTTCCACTTGAATATCAAGTATAAGAAGGGCAGCACTAATAATGTTGCAGATTGCCTCAGTCGACCACCGATCACGACGTTAACCACCGTGCTCAACCCTTGTGGGCATGAGACTTCTGATTGGCCACTACTCTACAAAAGTGACCCGGAATTCGGCCACACATACCAGAACCTCTTGGTGGGTCAGCATGTTCTAGATTTTCACCTCCAGGATGGCTTGTTATGCCACCTCGGTCACCTTTGTGTTCCTTCAAGTGAGCGTGCCAAGATGATTTGGGAAGCACACTACAGTCGCGCTGTTGGGCATTTTGGGGTCGAAAAAATGGTAGAAACTTTGAGAGTAGACACAAAGGGTAACTTGATTGTTTGTAATTTTCCATCTGAGCTTGGTAAAGATATAAAATAACTAGCCTTGCCATTTTCCAATCTGGTTGATCCATGTGGCTCCATAACTACTAAAAATACATACCCCAAAATACAGTCAATAAGAATGTCTACAACAACAAATTTTAATTTGATGCAATTCTCTTTAAATCAAATAGAGGCCCAAGGGACTTCATGCAATAGATATTTGTTTCCTAACCCAATCAGTTGTCTAAAGGATTTTACCCAGTACTTTCCAGGTACTATTTTTGAATTCAGAATATTGACATCTACCCCAGAGTCAATAAGTGTTCTTAGGGAAAACATTTCACCATTTATACAAATATCTAGCATAACATGATGTTGCTGATACTGGATAGCCATTACTCTCATGTCAGTGAATCCTATAGTATCATCATTTTTTCCTTCAAATATTTCAATATTTGGGTTAGTGTAGTATTCATCGTATGCATCCTTAGTTTTCTTTTGTTTTTCTAACGCAGAGACCTGTGCTTTTGGAGAGACAATCTCTTTTTTGAGATGATGAATCTCTTGGCTGACTTCTCCTAATGTGAGGGCTCTGGTCTTAGAGTTTTGTTGGCTTCTTTGGAAAGATCCTGTATTTCTTTCAAATGAGGCATCAATGAATAATGCCTTTGGTTCAGTTTTAGAGGCAATCTTTCTACTGCTCCCCTGATTTTTGTGCATTGTGCTTAGAAAAGTTTCTAGTAACTTTTCCTTCATTTCTCCTTCTCCCAATGTTTTGATCTCGACAAGTAGCTTTGTTTCTGCAACGTCCATGGTTTGTGCCATGAGAACCATCTCCTTTGGTGGAGAAACATGGTCTTCATCAGATGATATTTCTAATTTAGTGCTTGATTCACACTGATAGTTGTCTGAATCAGTGTAGTCACATTCATTCATGTGCATGTTTAATTCTTCATCAAAGGATTTTGAAGAAGAACTTTCAGAGGATTCAAATGTTGAATAGAGTTGTCATTGTTGTATTTGTTCTCTAAATTAGATGTTTGGACAATTTTCAGATTTGTGATTCTTAGAACCACATTTATAACATAGGGTTGGCACCATGCCTTCTGTTTTTAATGTCCTTTTATTCTTTGTAGCTTCAAAGGATTTCTTTCCTATGTTTCTCTTAGATTCTTCTGATAAAGGACAACGACTGGAGGTATGTCCAGGTTGGCCACAGAGCCAACAAATCAATTTATTCCACTAATCTTTCTTATGTGTCTGCAGATGGATATCCTTGGGTTCATAGTAATGTGTTTTTGGCACATATCTATAATATCCTTTCTTGGTCCATTTTCTTTTCCTCTATGGATATTTTTTGTATTATTGTCTTTTTTCTTTCTTGGCCTTCTTTTTAGCTTTTCTTCTTTTTACTATGGGGTCATCTATAGAAAGACCATACTTGTTACAGATGGATTTGCTGTCTGGTAATCTTGACATCTTCTTCAGAGATTTATTAAATAAAAAAGACACTACCATGGTGATAGTATCAGATGTTCCGACTTGTCAAGAAAGAAGTTATTTGAAACCTTCCTGGTCTTTCATAGACTCTGTCTTAGAACTTGAATTCTTATGAAAACATACAGACTTCAAAAACATAAGAATCTAGCCACTTTAGATTCTCACTAGAGCTCTCACTCTGATGTGTGGGCTTCTTAGATCCGAATCTAAAGAGATGGAAGTAAGAACTTCCTTGTCAGACTCAAAAACTCAAAAAGATAACCAAAATCACACTCACACCCTGAATACCCAAAATGAGCCTTACTCCTTCCTTATATAGGAAAATGAGGGGACAAACATCTCACAGTGAGGCAGACAAATTTAGTACTATCTTTTGTCAGTTGAAGAGATGTGGCTCAAAGCTCACCAAAATTCAAAGAAGTGCTCCAAGTCTCGTGACTGAAGAATCTTCGTACTAAGTTACACTGTGGAAGATTTGAACAAATCCCATGGAAAACATTGTACTGTAAATAAATTTTACATAGTGGATGCTTTTAAACAGAAAATGCCACGAGAAAACTGGTCACATTCAGTCTTGTGAATATACATCATTATTACACCATTGAAGCTTTAAGGACAAGCCCACGAGAACCATTAGCCCCCCATGTGTGTGGCCCCTATAATCTTATCTGAGAATATCTACAAGAATCCCAAGCCTTTGTGTAAATTCTTCGTACAACCATAGGCTTTCCTAAGATGATTTGGTGTTTAAGCTTAGTCACGACTAACCATTCATGGTGTCTTTTCATAAAATAACAAAGAATTTGACTATCTTGATAATTATTGACATCTCCAACAAGTTTACATGGAGAATGCCAACATTCAGTTAAAAATCCACAAGAGTCACATTCATATCAAAAGTCACACTAGAAGAAAAGAGGATCAAAGTTGTCTACACATAAAGTTCAATGTTAGTCCATCCTTCTTCTAGTGTTATATCTTTTAAATCCTTTACGCTAGTGTGGTTAACTAATTGGCACAGTTAGTGACTTCCACCCAAATATGAATACTTGATCCCTTTGATTGGATCATGCAATTTTCAAATACTTTTAATGTACAATTATTTTGAAACAATACCAGTTGTCGTGGTGTGCATAGAACAACATGTCACATCTAAATGCCCAATGTAGAGTAGTAACTTTTGAAATCATGGTTTACATATTAAACCCCATTATCTATTCTTAACTTTCAAAATTTGATGTTCATATTATTTTTCTACAAGAGCCTTGCATGGAAAAAAACATGTAAAAAATGATTTCTTAAATTTAATAAATAAATCCAGATGAATTTTGAGAAGTCATCAATGAAGGTTAAGCAGTTATTGGACCTAGAAAGAGAAAAAATGGGGAGAGAACCATTGAAATCACTATGAACAAACTAATTTTTAAATTATTAAGATTATATTTAGTAATATTCTAATAATAAGATGTATACCCCTTTGTTTTTATTTTATTGTATTAGATGATACATTAGAGAACACCTTTCTCTATGTTTTTCATTTGCAAAGATCCGAAAGGGTACATTAAAAAGTGTTTACATAAATTGTAAATGAATCGAACTATAAATGTATATAGATAAAATAGAGGATAAATTAAAAATATATGAAATAAATTCAAAAAATACATTAACATGGAAATAAATACTTTCAAATCTAATATAAATAATCATATACAAGGGAAACAATGTTATTTAGGCTTAAAGAAAATTGGTTTTTACCTTAAAATGGTTCTCCAAATGTACCAAAGAAATTATTTTGGCCCAAAATTTTTTAGAAACAAAAGATCCGATAACTCCTTTATTGCATGTAGTGATGTAGGATCAAGATATTGATTGGAAACAAAAGTGACTCTTCATAAAATCTCTAATACCATGTTCAATAAATAGCTTACATCCAAACATATCAAACATCTTAATGAAATAACTTAAAGAATTAGTTCAAAGATTATTATACCATTTTATATATGAATAAAACCCTTAAATAGGGCATAATCCATGGCACCAATAAATGTAGCCACTTTAAGTAATATATTTATATATCATACAGTAATTTACATGAGTATATTTCAACAATCAATCATTAAAAAAAATGATCTTTCATACTCTCTAAATAGAAGCCATGAACAAATAAAGTGTTAATCCATAGATATAATGCATTATTATTAAGGATAATATAAACCATCATATTAATTTTAATTTATATCTAGAACATAATTATGATTACTAAATTCATAAATACAAAAGCACACTAAAAATACACACTTTACCTAAAGACACATAAGACCAAGTTGAACTTAACTAACTCTTAATTGTCCAAATATTTTAATAAAATAGATATATCCAATATTTATTCTTCATATCATCTCATATATAGATGAGTTTAAAATTGTTATTATTAACTTCTAGATATAGTAGAAGTTATATGTAGTTAATGCAAATATTGTTGACAAAATTTTCTAATAAATAATATCATCTTTATGACTCATATAACCAAAGGTTCTTTTCAAATGAGTTTAGATTGTGTTATCGGGTTAAATAGTTGTTATCTTCCCCACTTAGGTTCAAGTCTCATAAGTTGACATGTTTAAGCTTTGGAATAAAGTAACTATACATTTCTCTTATGTGAGTATATAATGTGGGTTTGGTCTAGTAGCAAAAACCTCAAGATGGAGGCTAATTTCATTCATTGAGTGATCCCTAGTGCCATAAAAATGCATAAGGAAAATATTAATTAAAGGTTTTTAAACACATCACTCCATGTCTAATGACCCATTTTACCATTTCCAAATTCTTTCGCTAGTGCTTGTTGATATTTTGTGATGTAAATTTTTGTTGGTCGTGTGTTGAACATGCTAGTAGCATTAATGCCTTAGGAGAAATCTTGGTCAGACACTCCCGCAGGCCCCTCTTGGACATCATCTTCCCCTACATGTGCATCCGAACCTTAGTGATTAGCCTAGGAGGGTGACATTCAAATGTAGGCCTTGTCTCTCGAAACATCTCAAAAAATAAATAAAATAACTTGGAAGCGAAAGGGAAGGCCTCCCTCCCATGTCTCAACACACGACATTTATATAAAGCCATGAAAAACTTTCTCAAAAGAGTGGCAAACCATGTGATGCAACGTGACACCTAAATAAAGGAACAAACATAATATGAAAGAGGGAAACTAATGCATTTCCCATCACTACTAGAATGTGTAATCGTGGTGACTAATAATGAGAAGTAGCTAACCTCCTTTGTAGCAAAAGAAGAAATTCGTAGTTGTCCACCACGGACCTGAAAATCTAATGGATGGACCACATGAGGCATGACATATCTTTGAGTGTATGCAAGTTTACTCTCATTTGCAACCCCGTGGGGGACATCAAGTAACTGGGGAAAATCCTGCCCTCTCCTTGATAGGAAAATGATAAAGTATATATCCTCCTTAGTGGGCCTATACCATGCCTTAAGACTGCCATGGAAATCCTACTCATAGGCACTCAATTAGTGGACCAGATGCGCCTATAAGAAAGTGTGTGCCTTCAGGGATGTAGCCTCCACATAGGACTTGAGGAAGCTTGCATTCCTCAAGAGTGCTCAAGTCGCTGCAGTAATAGGGCAAGGGTATAAATCCATCTCCCTCTCTCTGAACTACCATGTTCAGACCATATTGTATGGGTTCACCTGCTGATGCTCCCTCTACTGACTTCTCTGCTAAATGATTGACATATAAAATACATCATTGTCATACATAAAATAAAATATATTTTAGCAAATTAAATGTCTTTATAAATATGGAAACATAACTTTCAATTAAAAAATAAAATCACCAGTGTGCTCAAAACACTATCATGCACCGGCCCTAGTGCGCTTTCAACTATAACCACACCAATATCGATGTGCACATAAGTATGACACATCACTGTTGATTCATAATTTTAACTTTTGATAGCGATGCAAAAAACTTATGCACCTATGTGCATGGATAACCTTTTCACACTAGTAATGAAAATTTAGGTTATCAAATGCACTAACTTATGACTATATTTTAAAATATTGAGTTTGGAGTGCCTTTCGCAAATTTAAACACACCAGGCATGATGCACCAATGCATAATATTTCACATCATTCCTGATGTGTTTTCATTTACAAAACACTACAACAACAGTTTTGTGTTATGTTCACACACAAAATTGTGGTGCACACTGTAAATTTATAAGGCACGCCGCTATTGGTGCGAGCCAAATGCATTGACGCACTGCGTGGTGATTTTTTTTTTTTTGAAAAAGAATGGGAAATTTAGCCTAATTTACAATTCTAATCCGCTAAAAAAATAAATTACAAAGAAACATAAACAATACCTGGACATTTGGTCTTTGGAAGGCGTTGTCGACACATAATGGAGAAAAAAAAAAAGGATGTTTTGAAAAAATTGAGAACTCAAACTGTGAGCATGGTACGAAAGCATAGTGAGAAAGAGAAGCATTGACGTCAGGGGGCTTGCATGTGGTAAGAGTGGCAATGGTGCTTTAGAGCTCTCCCGCACTATAGATTGTAAAATGAAAATTATGGTCAAGAGGGATTTTTTATTTAACCCTCCACTGGTGCATTTCTCCAAAGGCACTGGTGCATGATATATCCAAAAGCACTACATTTTTTTAATTAAAAAATACCGTTGTGCTTTTCTCGAGACACCTTGGGTCATTTCTCCGTAGATACCACATAGGTGCTATGTTTTCACTATAACACCGCTATTTTTTTAGAAATTAAAAACCACCTCGTGATCCTCTTTAGAAGGTGCCCTAGGGAATTTTGTTAAGCTTACCACATTGGGGCTTCGTTGGAAAATAGCACCACATTTCTTTGAAATTTAAAACTATAGCAATGTTCCTTACTTGTATGGACCAGGACGCTTTACTATGTGAAGGGCACCAATGGTATCAATTATTCAAGCACTAGTGCATTATGTTATTTAGTGCATCATGTTTTTTTTTTTTTTTAAATAAATTTTCGACAATGCACCATGTTATATGCAGCACCAATGATAATATGGATAGTAAAGCACTAGTGCATTTGTAGATTTTCGATGCACCATCCAAAAAACATCCGTCCACCCACCTTTTCTAGTGACTTGCACTACAAACGGATTTTTGGGCTATTTTTATATGGGGTTCTATAGAAACCTCTACTAGAAGGTATTTCCCTTCCAGGGAAGGATATATATGCCCCAAAAACAAGATGCAATTTGATGATGAACATCTTAACACCAAAAGCAAATAAATTGTAGGAGAAGTAGAAGAAGAGACAGAAGAAGAAGAAGACAAAGAAGGAAATGAGTCAAAGAAGACTCCATCAAGGTATGTGCAAAAAAAGCAGCGTAAAAGTTAAATATTAGGTAATAAAGAGGCTAGAGTACAAATTCAAAGGAAATTCATTGAATCCTATAGTCATTTAGCTTTGTTATATACATTTGAACCTCAAAAAAATGTGCATCAAGCAAGCCAAGGCGAATATTGGATTAAACACATGAATGAATAACTTAACCTAATTGAACATAATCATACTTAGGATCTGGTTCTAAGGCCACAAAATAAAAATGTAAGCAGTACCAAATGGGTATTTAAGAAAAAACTGAAAAAAATGGAGAAGTAATGAGGAAAGAGGCACATATTTTTGGCAAAGGGTATGCTCAACAAGAAGGAATAGATTTTGAAGAAACATTTGCACTTGTGGCCTACCTTGAAGCCATCAAAATGTTCCTAACATTTTCCAGTTTCCACGTAAAGTATATCAGATGGCCGTTAAATCTTCCTTCTTGTATGGAGATCTAGAGGAAGAGGTTTACATTAAAACGCTTAAAGGGTTTATACTTGAAAATGCCAAAGTATCATATGAAAACTCAAAAAGGATTTGTATGGGTTAAAACTACCTACTCGAGTTTGGTACTATCATCTTTAAAAGTATTTTCAACAATAAGGCTTCAAGAAAGGATCAACAAATAGCAACTTATATATATCAAAGCATACAACAATAAACTCTTGGTGGTACTCATTTATGTTGATGATAACATATTTTGTAGAAATGTTGACTTAATGAGTCAAGGGTTTGCAGCAACCATGAAACAGGAATTTGAAATGTCCCTACTTGGTGAACAAACATTCTTTCTTGGATTACAGGTACATCAAACTAAATATGGAATCTTTCTTTCTCAAACTAAATATCTCAAGGATATCATGAAGAAATTTGGGCTAGAGGACTGTAAACCTATTTGTATAATTATAGCAACACTTTGTAATCTCAACAAAGATGATGATTCCCTGAGAGTTAATCAATTCGAATACCAATCTATGATTTAAAGTTTACACTCTCTTATAGGTATTATACTAGATATTATGCATGTAGTTGGTATGGTTGGACATTTTCAAGCAAATCCTAAGGAGACTCATCTCAAAGTAGTCAAAAGAATCTTCAAGTATCTACAAGGAACATTAGACTTTGGATTATGGTATCCAAAGAATACATATTTTACACTCCAAGCATATACATATGTCGATTGGGCTAGGAGCATTGATGGTCACAAAAATTACCAGTAGTGAAGCTTTCTTCTTGGTACAATGCTTAGTTTTTTGGATCAACAAAAAAGTAGAGCTCTATTTCCTTATCAATTACTAAAGAAGAATATACTGCCGCTGCAACTTGTTGTCCACAATCACTTTGGATTATTCAAACGCTGCCAGATATTCAACTCAATTGTTCACAAACTGTGCCTATTCATTGTGAAAACACCATTCCCATTAGTATATCTAAAAACATGGTTATGTTGTCCAAGACTAAGCATGTTCCAATAAAGTATCATTTTCTCATAGAGCTAGTCTTGGAGCGTAGAGTAAATTTGGAGTATATTCCTTCAAGAGGACAAATTATAGATATATTTACCAAACCTCTTGCCTATGATTCCTTTGAATACATTCGACAATGGTTGGGGATGATCTCTACTTCTTCTCTCTCCTAATTTTATCTATGAGAACAAGGGGAGTATGATCTGAGGGAGAGGTGATTGTATGTTGATCTATTATTGATGCATATCCTTGATATGAGAGTCTTTAATTCCATATATCATATGTGTGCACTATTATATCCCTGTAACATGTTGTTCTACCTATTGGATGGTCTTGGTATAAGTCATTGATGCCATATGGTAAAGAGAGAGTCGTGATAATGGATGTACTAGTCAACCACCATGCATATTTGATTCATTGGATGAGTATCACTTGATGTAGGCATACATGAAAAAGTGTTAATCCATTTTTATATGTGTAATCTCTAACAATTGGTATCTGCAACAACTTGGCGATATTTCCAACCCCATTATATGGTCAAGGGGAGACTGATAAATAGGGCAGAAAGCATAACATATCATCATACTGATTCTATAGCTTGATCTACCCTTTTCCATTAATTTCAAATTGGGAGAGAAGGACTTGACGACCTGGTGTTTTGCAGGAAGTTGACATCAACGCTAAAGGGGGAGAATGTTAGAAGCATGGTTGGCATTGATGTCAACAAGTCAATTAGGTCATCAATCAGAAGAGGTTTTGGTTGAGTTCTGGGTAGAGGATCCCGGTAACATGACTATCTAATTAAACACAACACACTATAATGTCTCCTATAGAGCATGTGACCCACACTATAATGAAGTTCTCAAGAACAAAAGGTGCGGCAATGCCTGTATGTGAAGCAATTTAAAAACCACATGAAAAAACCATTGAATTTCTTAAGTATTCATTTGCGTAAGGATGATTAACATTTGTTGGATATGTTCAACATTACCATCAACAACTCCATGGTTTTGCACAAGGTAATTTAATGGAGAACCTATAAGTCGTCAATTAAATTAGACAGAGAGTGTGCAAGAGTTGTAAGATTGATTTGGATTAAAAATCATAAATTTCCTCTTTTATTTCTTTTCTTTGTTCTGGCATAGTTTTGAACGAGGTGATGATGAAAATATACAAGTGCAGGAATGATCAATCTATATAATCTTATTGTAAGAACACATCTCACCTAAATCTAGACATTTTAGATTTGACATGTATGACTTTCTATGATTATTTTTTCTGTAAAATCTTGCTACTAATTAAATTTGATTATAGAGGTTTGGATGAATGTGTGATGGTTTTTCTTCACAATCATACATATAGGAACAATGTGGATTATGTTCTTCTTGGATTTCACTTTAAACTTATGTGCACCATTCATTTAGATCTATCATGTATGCATAATGTTCATATGCAGTTTTCATTGGTTTTGTTGTAGAGATAGATATTGTTTGAGTTGTCGATATATTTGCATGCAATGAGTTTATACAAGATTCATTAGTGGATTTATTGGTGAGATAAGTGACAAAATATTAATTGATAGACTTTTTATGAATTTAACGGTTTTGATAAGTTTCCATCTTGTAGGAGTTGATTGACCTTTATTTATTTGCATGCTTAAAGAACTACATTGACAGAGGCTTTGAGTCTTTATAAAGTTGTGGTGCATAGATATTAGGGATTTAGGAAGAGGTGTTTGTAGACAAAATTTTATAGAAATCACTTGCTTGTCTATGCCTAAATGTAAATGTGAGAACTAGTGATTTATTTTTGAATTTGTGCACCTATATTACATAGTGGATGGAGGATTTTGTTGAAACTATTGTCTAATTTATTCACGTTGTATGTTTGATCTACTGGAGATGTATTTGTATGAAAAATACTGTGTATTGATATGCTCGCTACAATGGTTGTAATGTGAAGTACAAAGATTAGTGCAAAGGTTTTTCTATAGCAGAATTTGTCAATGAATGTCATGAGTAATGTATGGAGGAGTGAAGTTAGGTTTTACTTTTGATTGTTCTTTGAGTTTCCATTTGCAGAGGTTGAAATGCAGAAGGCAGATGTTTAGTATTGATTGTTTCATAGGTTTTGTTGTGTATTTAAAAAATTAGTGTGTGTAGTACTTTGGGAAGAGGTTTTGTTGCTAATGAGTCTGGTATGTATGTGACCATACAATATTGAGTTTGGCGATGTTTTAAAGTGATTGCAGACTAATGAGCTAGTTGCAAGCTTTTGGAACTAATACAATGAATACTCATTTAGTTAGAGGCTTGTTATGATATAGTGATTAATTGACATTTTGTGGCACTCATGCTTACCTATGATGATGCTTCTTTGATATAGTTCTTTCTTGTCTTTATTATTATTATGCAAGGATTTGGTTGACAATTGTTGCACTTTTAGTTGTCGTTTTTGGATTTGATATATTGAGTTGCAATGAGAGGATTAAGAGGAGTCATTTTTGTATTCAATAAAAATAGTTGGTCCAGTCTAAAACATTTTTGAAATGCGGCCTATAAGACCAATGATTCTAGTATGAAAGATTTTGAAACATGGATCAAAATACGTGAGAGCGAGTAGTGTCTTTCTTCAAGTAGAAACACAAGAATATACTGTAGATAGGAGCATTCACACTGCCAAAATATTGCACCAGCGAAAGATGCAAATAATTTTATTTAATAATAATGTAAGAAGAAGAAATAACAACAACGATTGAAAAACGAGTGTCCCATGTGACGATGTGTTTCTTGATCCATTGATGTGCTTTGTTATTTATATGCTTTTATATATTATTCACACTTTGCATATGTTATCTCGCAATGCTTATCTCAATTGTTTAGTAACATCACAAAAGAAAAGTAAAAATACTAATTAATCTCCTCCCACTCTTAGTATTTCTAACAAAAGCGTTGATCGGGATGATATGATGCACATAAACAAAAATAATGCAAAACATTCAAAATTGCATTGAAATTTTATTTTTCAAACATTTTTAACATAACAAAATTGCAAATCTGTATATGAAATCAGAAACTATCCCAAATAGAGAAGTAAAAAGTATACTTCAAGAAACATGCAATGATAATAAGAATGAAAAAATGATGCAAAGTCAATGCAAAGGATGATCGACCCTATAGCATTGTGTTTTGCATACAATTTTTTTTTTCCAAAGTGTTTTAGTTTTTATTCAATCAAGACTTATATTATTATCAAGATAATGGAATTGGGCATTGGAGATTTTCTAGAGAGAGAAAAAATGATGTTGAAGGTACCATCCTAGTGTCACATATATATTCGTTCCAAAGCATCATATAGATTAATTTTTTGAAGAGTTTAACATGTTAGTTAGAAAATTTGAAAGCGGGTGGGGTGGCGGTGATGACAACTATTCCTCCAACCACCCAGACTAAATATAATTGACAATGTGATAAGAATTTATTGAGATAACTATACTAAAATGATAATTTTGAAATTCTAATTTAAAGCTAATGATGACTTTTTAGTGCGAGTTATTCTCATATAACGACTAGTAAATATGCTTTCTTTAAAATTGTATATAATAATACTTTATATAATAATGAGAACTTTACTAGTCAAATACTCTATTATAAATAAAACCTCTAATCCAATCACTTTTGATGCTTATTTTTTTACATATAAATATAAAATGATGATTTTCTTAACTAATAATAATTTAAAATAATGAAAAGAAGCATAACATACTACACTAATATAATGTACTATCTCATTAGAATATCCATTAATATAATGTATTACTAATTAGAATATCAACATAATTGATAGTATTTTTATCATTCATTAATTTTTATACATTTTTTTTAGTATTTAATGGAGTTGTCTTTAGTGCCATTTTTTGGAATTTTTTTTATTGGGTTTTTTAGTCTAATTTCTCCAAAATCCAGAGGTAATGCTGAATCCATATAGAGTTAAAAAAAACAAGTTTAAATAAGACAAATCAAAATTTCACTTCAAATTTGTCTAAGGAAAATCCAAAAATCATATAGACAACTGGAACAACTCGGTATTTAATTGTTTTAAAATCCAGCTGAATATAAATTTATTATCTTTATATATTTAAATAAAATAGAGTCTTTTTTTCTTTTCTTTATTCTTAATTGCTAGCCCCAAGAGTTAGCTTAATCTTCAAATCAAGTGCCTTCTCAATGGGAGGTCACAGAGTCCAATCCCAAAAGCTTTTGGGGTCAGGTCAGTAAATAAGACTAGGGGTGTTGATGCCAATGGAAAAAAATTAGAATCTTTACATTTAGTGAAAGACTAGGGATGTTGATGCCAGTGGAAAAAAATTAGAATCTTTACATTTAGTGAATATTATTAATAATGACGACCACAAATGGTTCATCTTCAACAGCGGTCTCGCTAATTTTATTTGGAGGCAAGAAAAATGGCAAACGTGCCAAAATGTTTGACATTAACTCTGTCATTTTATAGACGAGGTTCGTTGTAAATGTGTGATCTTAGTTCGAAAGCCGTGGCAGTCTACCTCCACGCATCTATGAAATTTAGATTAATAGATATCCTCTGAAAGTAATTTAGATTTTCTTTTAACTTTAATGGGTGAAAACTGGAGAATCAATAATGAAGAAAGAAGTTGACTGGTCCGCAATAAATTTTTAATGGCGATAATCAACACAGCATAGATGTGAACAAAAATTGCATTCAAAAGAGTCCAATATTTACAATGTAATATTTAATCCTTAAGAAAAGGGTTGTGAAGTCCACTCAACATCCTCTACACAGGTGTCATAGTAATCGGGTTCGTCAGAGCTTTTAAAATCCACTGCACTGCTGGGCTGCTCTGCATCCTTAATTAATTACAGCCACGGAGACCATTGAAGAGACAGCAGAAACTGTTACTGCATAATAACTGCAGTCATTATGCCATCAAAAACCGTTCATGGGAAGAGGAGAGGGCAAAGAGGCACCTGCGTTGATGGCATGAGGGTACAAATTCGCAACAAATATACAGCTTCAAATATACAGTTTGTTAATGGAGGTATATTTAATGGGTAGTAAATAAATCATATTAAATGCTCTAATGGTATATTTTAAAATTAGAGGGGTATTAAATCAACCTAAAAATATACATATGCAGTCTAGCTCATCTAATGCCCATGAACAGGCTACTTATTTTCATCTAATGCCCATGAACAGGCTACTTATTTTCAACGGTAAAAATTGGTTCTGATTTCATGTGCAGCAGATGTTATTATGGCGAGTAGAAATTGTCTGGCTCGGGTGTACACAATGGAAACTCGTGAAATATATTTGGAGATAGCAGAAGCGGAGATGGTAAGAAGAAGTTGGGCGATAAAGGAGACATCGAACCATACCGAATGGTCGGAGATAACAAGGATTGCATGTTAGAATACTGAGATGGATCGTTCCCTGAAAATTCACAAAGATTTGAAAGTGTGGTAATAGAATTATCTTCTTTAACGGGGAAATCAGGCCCCCCACATGGAGGACGAGGAGAAGCAACAACCTGGACCATATTAGGGTTTCCTGGTAGAGAAGTGGGACAAGTTTGAGATTGAGTCCATAACGAGGCAGAGGGCATACTGGAATTGCCGTGGGTGTCAACCGGACCAGTGAGACGTTGGACGAGTGTCATGAACTCCCCGGCTTCTGTGTGTATGACTTCAGGAGAACGCGTGTATATAATCACAGGGGGCCTGTATGCCATTCCAGGCAGCGGCGGCTTCCGGATTTTGTGAGAGTCCTTCCAGATCTTCAGCGGCGCAGGGCGCGGACCCTGGAATTCCCGCTTCGGCGCTTTGGCTTGCTGCTGCTGTCGCTGCGGAGAACTCATCGCTCCCTTACTTTCTGCTGAATCAATTCGATGGCTAATTTGTTCTCCTCCGTGATTCCTCTAACTGTATTTTTAAGGACGGCGGCTTTCCTGACTGGAGAACGAATAGCCCAATTTCGAACAAATACTAACCACGCAACCAATCGCAGAATAGAAGGGTTTTCGATGGCTGCTCTGCTTGCTCCTGGACTTCCTTTCCTGGCAAGAAATGGAAATGGTCACACCTAAATAAAAAAAATTAAATGGTCAGGCCTGCGTTTGGGGTTTTGCCGTCCTGCAAGTAGGGTAGGATATTCATATCACTCACTATTTAATGATTACTGTATTTAGTTGCAAGTTGCGGGGCGATCCAATCGAGGAGGGATCAAATATAGTAACGTGGAAAGAAAGTCAAAGAAATTTTGTTGGCCACAAAAAACAGAATAGAAGTTTCTAGGGGCCCTGACTTTACTCATTCCTAATCCTTGCTTAAACACTTCCTATATTTATCACTAATCACTGCCTCTGATGTGAATTATTCAATTATGACGCCTAAGAAGATTTTACGTCCAAAGAATTACTTATTGGTACGCCGTCTATTAAATTCTGAATCGTTCCATTCTGGTTTACTAATCTTCGACTTTTCTTCTTCTCGTCATAAATGATTACAGTTTTACTATTATCTAACCTTTGTTTATGGTATAAAGACCTATTATACGACCCAAACCCAGATCGCTTGGAGCCTTGGAGGCTATACACAAAATTGTTTATTTAGAGAATAAAGAGTTATTATCCGACCCAAAGTTGTATCGCTCGGACGTTATATACAAAATTGTTTGCACGTTTCAGTTGTATCGCTCGGAAATCGGACATGATAGCGATAGCGGAAGAATAACGGAGAAAAAACCATTTTGAATTTCTCTGAAAACTACCTTCTTCCCATTGCTGTGTGTAATATAATCATGCTTTTACTGCGTGGGATTAACTTTTATATGTTTAGGCTATTTTTTAAATATATCTGGTAGGGATAGATTAAAATAATAAGTTTGAGGTATATGGTTTTATATAATTGAAGCGTTTCAAGGAGTTTTAGGAGGATTTTTAAATTTCACTTAAAAAAAATATAATTACTATATTTTTATTAATGTGGGAAAAAATGTAAAGGTGTTTAATAATAATTTATTATTTGATATGTTTTCTAAATTTATGGATTTTTCGAAATTAATAGATATAAATTAATGTAAATTTTAAGTCATTAAAATTGGCTATGTTATATTAATTAAGAGTCTAACTAATATAACAATTGGACTTTTTTAGACAATACAATTTCAAACAAAAATGTGAATGTGATTTCTTGATTTACTATATTATATTAATTACGAGTCTAACTAATATAAAAATTGGATTTTTTTGAACAATAAAATTTCAAACAAAAACTCCATTCCTTGATGTTCAAAATACACTTTTGAATGGGTAAAATGATTCAACACTGAGAAAATCCCAAAGACAATTGATCTTTGTAAAACAATTTAAACTTTTGACTCTTAAAAAATTCTACTAAATTTTCCATTTCATCTATTAATTAAACTATACCTATTATAAATATTTCAAATTTATTGTATTACAATTTTTACTTCCTAATTTATTACTCTCAATCTAGTTATTCACAAAATTTGAAAATTAATGCTAAAAAAAATAATTTTTGATAACCATTAATTTAACTCTCCTCTATTTTTTTAATCCCCATTTTCTTGTAAGTAGTACCCCTTCCTCATCATGTCATTTTGGAATTAGCATAATGATTGTAAATGTGTTAGAAAACTTGCACAGATGAATCTAGCTAGTAAAGGTTGAACACATAGCTTTGTAGAGCAAAAACACTAAAAGAAAATCGAATGAACAAAAGAATGATTCATTAGACAATATGTTACAATGCTCATGATATAACATTACTGGGTGAAGATCCCAAGGTAATGCACCATAGTGGTGATCAATGAGAAGACTCAACACCTACAACAAGTTCTGGAGAGAACTAGCCAGTTGCAGAGTGAAAGAATGAGCAAATGAGGGAGTAAATAATGCACAAGAACTAACGAGTTGCGGAGTTGAAGATGGAGCAAATCAAGGAGTAAATCATGTAGAAGGAATCTTGCATGTAGTCTCATGCTCTAACTAAGAGTCCGCATGTATGTGTGTAGTAGTTCCAACACCCCCCCCTGAACACCACTATGGGGAAAAATAGAAAATGGGCCCTGGCAACTAAGGCCAAAGGTCACCCAGAATAAGTGCAACTTGTACTAAAATTGAGGAAAGAGGGGAAAACCCCGGGGGAACCCCCCCCCCCCCTCAAAATACAATGTAATCAAAAGAAAAGAAGAAGAAAAGACAATTGCTAAGCAACTGTGTCTTTCACTCCAAGACGATCGTGCAGAGAGCGAAACTTATGCTCAGTGAATGTCTTGGTGAAGATGTCTACAGTCTGTTATGCTGAAGGACAGAACTACAAATCAATGACCCGATCATGTACTAAGTCTCTGATGTATTGCATATGGATCTCTATGTGCTTTGTCCGCTATTGCTGTAATAGATCCTTGCAAAATTTGAGAGTGCTCTGGTTGTCACACCAGATGACAATGGACTGGTGGAACCGGATGCCCAACTCAGTGAGAAAGTGCTGTAACCACAGAACCTGAATGTTGATGTTGACTACTCCTCTGTACTCGACCTCGGCTGAAGAGAGAGCAATAGCAACCTGCTTCTTGCTCGACCAATAGATAGGGCCAGATCCTAGATTAAGTGAATATCCAGAGGTGGACTTGTGATCAATGTTGTCTCCCGCCCAATCAGAATCTGTGAAGCCAAGGAGATTCAATGCAGTGCTTGCTGCATAGTGAATCCCGAAGGTGATGGTGCCCTGCACATATCAGAGGATGCGCTTGGCAGCATTCTAGTGTAGCTCATGCGGCTCTTGCATGTATCTGGAAACCGCCCCTACTACATATGAGAGAACTGGTCTGGAGTGGGTGAGGTACAATAAGCTCCCCACTAGCTATCGGTAGAGAGTGTTGTCAACTAATGTAGTGTCACCTCCATCCTCAAGGCAGACCCCAGATATAAAAGGAGTCGGTGTTGGCTTGCAGTCAGTCATGCGAAATCTCTCGAGGAGATCCCGTGCATACTTAGCCTGAGAGAGTTTGATGCCTGTGGCATCCTCGTTGATCTCAAGACCAAGAAATAAGCGTAATGGACCCATGTCCGTCATCAAGAACCTATCATGCAAGGCCCTCTTGACTGTAGCAATGGTTGAAGTCAAGCTGCCGGTGATTAGGAGATCATCCACACACAAAACTAAGATAAGAAGATAATCATGTGTCCTGAGCATGTAAACATTCGGATCAGACTTACATCTTTCAAAGTTTTGTGATAAGAGAAAAGAATCCATCTTCGCATACCAAGCTCTCAGGGCCTGCTTAAGGCTGTAGAGAGATTTCTTCAGTGTGCAGACCAAAGATGAATCCTGAATGAAACCATGTGGCTGCTTCATGTAGATCTCCTTAGATAGGTCTCCGTGAAGACAGGCATTCTTCACATCCATCGGATGTACTTCCCACCCCTGGGCAGCCACAATGGCAAGTGTAAGGTGTATGGAATCCATCTTTGTTACTGGAGCAAAGGTCTCATCATAATCAATGCCATGCACTTGTTGGAAGCCTTTGGCTACTAGCCTTGCTTTCCATCTAGTGATTTGCCCATCTGCAACACTCTTCGTCCTGTAGACCCATTTGCATCGGACAACTTTCCTTCCTGAAGGAAGGGGGACAAGATCCCAGGTCTGGTTCTCAAGGAGGAAATTATCCTCCATGGTGGACTCCCAAGATTGATGCCCAACAGCCTTAGCATAAGACTGTGGATCAAAAGACTGAAGCAAATGACAATGCCAGGATGGCAATGGTTCAGTGGCAGTGAGGACAAGAGGAGGCTCAATAAACTCTGAGCTAGTCCTCTGTAGATCAGAATTATCCCCCACAAGACCATTTCTAGCAGCTGGATGGTCTTGTGAATATATCTCACGTAAGCTCCTTGTTCTCTGATTTATGATAGGGGAATATGATTCACTGCTGGAAGCCCGATCTGGGCTTGGATGTGGATCACATTTGCATGCACTAGATTTGTATCTGAAGAGTCTGTCTCTGCATTTGCATGCTCTACCTCGGCATCTGCATGCTCTGTATCTACATCTGAGTGTACTGAGTCATCATCTCGGACATGAGGTAGATAAAAGGTGTCTGCATGAGGGGATTGAGGTGCATGCGAGAGAATTTCCTCAAATTTGACACTTCACTCAATGATGAGCTTGTGCGTAGAGGGAATCAGGAGTTGTTATCCCTTCACACCATCAGGGTATCCAACAAAGATGCACTCAATGCTCCGTGGATCAAGAGCTTTCCTCTTTTCAGAGGGGATCCAGGCCCATGCTCAGGAGCCAAAAACACGGAAGTGGGTGACCTCTAGTTTAGTGTCGCTCCAAGCCTCAAAGGGGTCTGATCCTTGACAGACCTATGAGGAGATCTGTTTTGGATGTAGTTAGCACAATTAAGTGCTTCAACCCATAGCTTATGAGGCAGTGACTTAGCATGCAACATGCAGGAAGCGATCTCTTTGAGAGATTAGTTCTTTCTTTCAGCAACTATGTTCTGCTCTGGAGTGTATGGAACGGTGTACTGCAACTGTATGTCGAACTGAAGGAAAAGGTTCTGAAGTGCTGTGTTAACATATACCCTTCATTGTCTGTACGGATGGCTTTGATCTTTCTCTCTGATTGTGTCTCAACTAGTGCTTTGAAATCTTCAAAGTGCACAAAAAATTCAGATCTGTTCCTGAGAAGATACACCCAAGTATACCGTGAGAAATCATCAATAAATGTAAGCACATACCTTGCTTTGTTGACGGAAGGATGAGGAGAAGGCCCCATGAGATCACTACGGATGAGATCTAGAGGAGAGGATGCTCTGTGAGTGTTGCCAGTGTCAAACTTTTCTCTAGGATGTTTGCCAAGGACACACCCTTCACAAATTCCTTTGGAGAAACTGATATTTGGCAAGCCTTCCACCATATCATGCTTGCTTAGCTACTGCATATACCTGTAATTTAAGTGACCAAACCTCTCGTGCCAAAGCCTACTACTATCATCAACATGTGTAAGAAATAAGGAGGATTCAGATTCAATAAATTCAGAAACTGTGTACAGTCTGGCTCCATTGTTTACCTCACCGGTTGCAATTTTGGAGCTACTATGTAGGTCATATATGTTCATTACATCTGGAGTGAATTCCACTCTTTTTCTGGTGCTGGAATGAGTGATCTGATAAACTGAAAGCAGGTTTATCGAAAGTTTTGGAACATGAAGCACATCTCCAAAGCTTCCGTGTAAAAGTTCCACTCTACCTTTTTCGGTGACCTCAATAGGTGAGTCATCTCCCATGAGAATGGGAGGTCCTTTGCATGCATCCAAAGATGAATAAAATTCCTTTGCAGCAGCCATATGATGTGATGCACCAAAATCTATAATCCATGCATCAGAAGAAGAATTAATTGCAACTAAAGCATGAAAATTGTTACCTTTCCCGTGTGGCGGATCCTCAATTTTCTTCTTGGCGCCTTAAGGGATGTGGTCCCCAAGATTGTGCTTCTAAAGGATTTCTGCCATTTGGTCAATTTGTTTCTTCATGTAAGAGGATTCTGGATGGAATCCTCTTTGACAGTAGGTGCATCTGTTTCCTTTCTTCCCTTTCTCATTTCTCGAGTCGGAGGAGTCATTGAAGGGCTTGGTGTACCCTTCCTTCTTTGGATGGCAATGCGCTTTTCCCTTGTCTTTTTGCTGCTGATTTTTCTGACTTGAATCAGATCTGTGATGTTTATTGTGGCTGCTATCATGCACAGTAAGTGCATGCACTTTTGCAGGTTTGATTTTCCCCATGCCAATGAGTTTATCTTGCTCAAAAACAAGGAACTCCATAAATTATTTGAGAGAAGGCATAGTGTAGGATTTACCTGTTGCAAGCCTTACTGAATGAAAAGTAGACACAAAGACGGAGTATTCCAGTCCGAGCTTTGACATAATAGAGAGAATTTGGCGACTCTCCTCCTTGGATTTGTCAATTCTACAACCCTTGATTTGCAGCAATAGATCATTATATTTGGTGAAGAAGTCTTGAATTCTATCATAGTTCCGTGGATCCAATGATAGCAGCTCTACTTTGAGCATATGTCCTTTCATCTCATCCTGTTTCCCGTAGAGATCTTCAACCTTTTTCCAAATCTCATTGGGAGTATTGTAGGTAGATAGATGAAACTGCAGCTCTGGAGAGATGCACATGCATATGGATCCGTGGGCCTCATCCATACGGTTGAGGTACTTGGATTTCTATATGGCTGAAGTGGGTTCCACTTCTGTAGCCATGGTAATCCTATACAACCCTTTTTGACGAAGGTATCGAGCCATTTGGTCCTTCCATTCGTGATAGTTGTACGGTGTTAGGATCGATGCTTTGGGAAACTCCATTTTTCTGTCAATCTTCGATCTCCGAGTTGTAATACCTGCAAAATAAAGTACTGGTGCGCCTTTTATCTAGCAACCTGTGGGCTCTGATACCATGTAAATGTGTTAAAAAACCTGCATAGATGAATCTAGCTAGTAAAGATTGAACACACAGCTTGCAGAGCAAAAACACTAAAGGAAAATCAAAAGAAGAAAAGAATGATTCATTAGAAAATATGTTACAATGCTCATGATATAGCATTACTGGGTGAAGATCCCAAGGTAATGCACTATAGTGGGTGAAGATCCCAAGGTAATGAACTATAGTGGTGATCAATGAGAAGACTCAACACCTACAACAAGTTCCGGAGATAACTAGTCAGTTGCGGAGTTAAAGAAGGAGTAAATCATGCAAAAAGAATGTTGCATGCAATCCCATGCTTTAACTAAGAGTCCGCATGTAGATGTGTAGTAGTTGCATGTAGTCGCATGCTCTAACTAAGAGTCCGCATGTAGGTGTAGTAGTATCGCAAGCAGGGCCTTCATGGAGGAGTAAATGTCTCGTATGATAGGTACGATAGAACTTCCAGAACCCAGATCCAAATCAAAATTTTTGAAGCGGTGCTCGTGACATGCAGTTGGAGACCATCCAAGCATGATAGAAGCTTCTTCACAGGTGCGTTGAGATCTTCCACTTAGTACTACATATGTTTTTCGACCAGGTGTGTTACGAAAACGAATAATCAAGGGGGCCAGGTCAACAATCTCCCCAAGTGTGTGAACATAAAACAACACATCAGATTGTTGAGGATACATTCTAGCCCACTGAGTCACATAACCCCTAGACATGTATTGCCACCATTGTTTATCTCGTCCTTCAACGACATCCTTGAAGAGTAAAGTTGTATCACATAGATATGCCAACCTGTCCTCGCTATCTGCCCATGTTTCTCTATCGTTGGGATCCATGGGCAAAACAAACGAACCTGCACCTCTGTACTTCTGTAACTGATAGCTGTCCAATTACAGTAAATTGTCAATATGGCATATCGACGAGGAAACGATGTGCAATGACCTGTATAGAAAATTGTATTACATACAAAATAATCTATTCCTTTTATAAAAAGTAAAAGGTCCAGAGAATTATATTTTTTTTTAACCATGGTGATTTTGTGTTAGGTCTAGGATCAAACCTACGTACTATAACACCGGGAGTTCCAGTCTAGGATCAAACCTATGTACTATAACACCGGGAGTTCCGGCGTAGGATCAAACCTATGTACTATAACACCGGGAGTTCCTTTTATAAAAAAAGTAAAAGTTTCCGAGAATTGTACTTTTTTTAGCTAGAGTGATTTTGTGAAACCATATATACCAATAATTTATAACTTCATAAATTCAGAGGCTCTGTATGATGTAAAATCTATTTTTTTTTCTTTTTTTTTAATAAGCTCACTATAACATTGAGAATATATCCAATGAAACTAGATATACCAAATAACTTAACAAAGGCTGCCAAATAACTTAAAGATGACTGCCAAATATACCAATAACTTAACAAAGACTAGAGCTCTGGACCACCGGGGAACCTACCCCTAAACCTTATCCCACCAAAACTCGTCCCTTAAAATTAAACAAGAGGATGGGTTACTGCAATTCCCTACTAATTCTGCCATCGCGGATTTTTGTGCCCACCATTAAACTATCCCAGTTAGGCTCGTATCAGGCAATCAAATGCTGAAGGGGCCGGCTCACTACTCTATTCTTCTGCTACTCAATTCCCACATGATCAAACATAACGCAACGTGCCAGATCTGTGTCAACGAAGTTGCGGCAATGGGCATTTAAAAGCAACACGCCACAGATAAAGACAGACAAACTTAATGTTGGGCTTATATGCATGTCCAATGCTATCCTGTGGAGCATTCAGTGATCTCAAGGGATTTGAAAACAAGCTCCAAGTTAAATTATGTATATGGATATTAACGCCCGAAACATGAGATTCTCTTTGGAGGTTGTTGTGTTTTCATATTGGTTGCTTAACCGATCAAGTTTATCAGTGATTTAATAATGGAGTGAGTATGAATTATGCACTAGTATGAATCATCTCTGTTTTTGGACTTAAAATGGGCGGGTCTAGAGTGTGCAAATTGATTACATGGAGCTTGGGTTCTGCTATGTTCAATTCGGCCTTTCATCAGCATTTAACGTATTGTCGAATAAGTACAAAATAAGTCTGACAAATATTTGACATAAGCAAAAATCTTCCAAACTCGTGCTTTACACATCCCATATGTGACAAAAACTCGTGTTTTACAGATCCCATATATGACAATCAGAGCCTCGGCCTTTCTGAGCACAGACGCATGCCTCGACCCAAAAGTGGCCTTTTCAGGAGCATTTATCGTCTGACTCTAGGAGAACAACTGCCTGCACATTAATGACGGAACAACAAATTCTGTCTCTGAAACTTGCAGAGGTATATATAATGCAGTGATCACTAATATATATACGCCGAAGTGGGGAAGGGACGCCGTAATGATATATGATGATATAGGTGGTGAAAGAAGTTTTCCTAACAATAGTGATCGATATTGTTCATCGAAGAAGCTCTATGGTCTTTTTAAAGTCCACATACTCTAAAATAAAAATCAAAACATAATAAAGATAAAAAGGTTTTCCTAAAAATAATATTTGATCTACATAATTGAATGAAGAAACTTTATGGTTCCGTATAGGTGGTGAAAGAGGTTTCCCTAACCATAGTGGTCGATATTGTTCATTGAAGAAGCTCTATGGTCTTTTTAAAGTCCACATACTCTAAATTAAAAATCAAAACATAATAAAGATAAAAAGATTTCCTAAAAATAATATGTGAATGAAGAAATTTTATGTTTTTTTGAATTAAACTTCAAGAAAGTTCTATTTCATCATGCTTATAAAATGTGAAAAAGTAATGATTTATAGGACTAATTAAAGGTTAAGTAAAGATATATTTGACTAATTAAAGATTAAGTAAAGATGTTAATGATGCAGAACATTATATTAATTTGTATGACAAGGTAGCTTCAATGTCTCAATGATGAAAAATATTGCATTCAATTATACAATATAGAATAATTAATAACAATGTCCAAGCATGTGTGACATGCAACTGGTCACAATCATAAGTAGTTAGTACATATGTGTGAAAGGAAAGTGGAAAACATGGTTGACAGAAAAATAGAATTAACTAAAACAATAAAATGAATAAAATTTGAGTCTACCACAAACTCCGCTTATCTTATAATGATGGCATATTGTGATTATATCAAAACAATTATGTAAAATTGAAATTGTGTTTCAAGTTGAGTACCTAGTAGTATTTATTATTTACCCCTTTCGTTGCATCTAAAAACATGTTATGCCAATATAGCCTTTGTTGGTTTTAATTTCCCTCATTGTTTTCCTTGATATTTTTTCATGTGTAAATTTAAGCAAGTACATAGAACCAACCATTTACACTCACACACATGCTTTTGGAATGTTTCAAGCCTTACAATTCTTCACACTTATTGATCTTGCCTTAATACTCTACAATATTCTTTACTTCTCATACTATCTCATTTCATTCCAAAGCTTGAGCAAGTATAGCAATCCAACTATGCCAAAAAAGTGATAGTTTTTCATCCATGAAGAAGTCATGTGATGTTTCATTGTATGGAGTAAAAAATGAAAAGCATAGGAAAGCCTCATATAAAGGACATATCAAGATTTCACCAACATGAATAGACTTGTAAAGAATGGAAACTTGAGAGTTGAATCATACTTTAGAGGAAAACTATAGTATGTAAGAAGGCTTGTAAATAAGACAAACTCCTTAGAGGTAAACTTCTAAATTTAACCCAATGACTTCTAAAATTTAGAGAAGGTTTCAATCAACAAATTAACTTGATAAAGGTGAAAGAAGATTCTTAATAGTTTAATTAGAAAGAGTATCGTTAATAATTAAGTTTTGAAAATTGTCTAAATGTTTTTGAAACTCAAAAATGCCTTGAGGAGAATCTAATTTGAAATGTGTTATGAAATCAACGCACAAATAGATAGATCAACGACTTAAAAATTATTCTATTCGAGGGGGAAACCTCCTTTACATTACATAAATGAGCAATTCTGGGATGATATAAATGACAAGACCTCCTTTGTATATATAGGAGTCTAAGGGGTCACAATATAATCAGAGCCTACATAACAATAATAATGTAAGGGTACAACAATAACAATAAGGGGGCCACACTAACAATAACAATAAGGAAGCTACACCAATATTATAGGGACCTAACATTCCCCTCTCCTTCAAAAAAGTGTTGTCCTCAACGCTTGAGTGGTTCTGGATGCTTCTATATAAAATTTTCATCCTCCCATGTGGAATCTTCAATGGGTAAGTTCTTCCACTTAATGAGATACTCTGAAATTGATCGATTCCATAGTTGTTGGGTTCTTGTTTCCATGACTTCTTCAGGCTCAAATATGATTTTTCATTATTCATCAAGTTTTGACAACATTGTTTGAACTAGAAGCATGTCACTGGTAACCTTCTTTAAGCATGAAACATGGAAAACTGGGTGTACTCAAGAAGATGTAGGCATCTCCAATTTGTATGTCATAGTACCAATATTTTGTAACACCTTGTAAGGACCATACTACTTGGGTGCTAATTTATTATCCTTCTTAGCTTGCTTGATACATTTGTTTGTATGGTTGTAGCCGTGAAAATACCCAGACACCTACATCAAAACTTCTTTCACTATAATGTTGATCTACCTATTGTTTCATTCGATTTTGCGCCAAATTAAGGTTATCCTTTAAGAGTTTGAAAACTTTTTTTTGATGCTCGATGTGACTTTCTACTACTTTAACCTTATAATTTTCTCTTAACTATGATATAATGTGTGAGTGCCTTGATATACCTCAGGCTGAAGGAAGGCAGGTCTAGGGTAACACCAAACCATGCTTAACCTGGTAGCTAGCCCTACCAGGTTGAGAGAGGGCTCTCTCCTTGTCAATCCCAGTGAGGATGGTTGCAATTATGTCTTGAGATGACTGAAATGAACGTTGATTTTAGGCTAGGTATAGTAGATTATGGTTTCTGCTTTTATTTTTAGGTTTTGGTTGCTGGATCAATTGGAGAAGGCAGATTGGGTCCTGGAAATCAACTTAGGGATACAGTCATATTATGTGGGGCGAGGTAGACAAGAATTTATGTACTAGAAATGGATTAAGATGGTAGTTTAAGACAACTGATGAGTTGAGGGGGGGATAAGAAACCATGAATTCTCTTCAAACATTGAAAACATTGAAAACCAAATGCATTCCCAAGAAAAAGCACTGTAAATTTAGTGTATTTTGTCTATTCGCCTTGATTCATTTGGTTTAGAACAGAGAGAGACATGGATACATATATAAAAAATAAAAAATAAAAAAAAATAAAATAAATAAAATCATTAAAAAAAAGAAACAATACATAAACTCACTGTCACAAGAATCCCACAAAAATAGTTGTGAAACCTGGTTTTATTCCTTGCCAAACTGCTGATAAAAATGTTCAGTGAGTCCAACACTTCTGGCTAAGTCCAACCTTTACAAATGAATCAAAAAGTACATGATATAGGAAAGGAAACTACTCAAGTTAGCTATCAAGGTCGAATCCATGAGAAAATGGGTGGTTTCAACCATATCTAAACTAAGAACAGGAATATAGGCAGTGGAACAACTTGCCTCTAAAACTAAGGAAACCAATTCATTACAATTCAAAACCACTTGGAATTTGATGTATTGACCCTATGAAGTGATTTTCAACCATATTACATCGAATTCATCATTTACCATGTTGACATTTTCCAAGAGATGACGAAAAAGTGATCTCCCAAGAAAACTAGGAGAAATTTGGAAATTCAAGCAAAATTGGCAAAATCCATTTAATGTGCAGCGCCAAAATTTTAATGCACATTGCTTTTTCTAGGCCAATTTCGGAATCCTTCCCAAAGTCCAAATCAGGTGCAGGATATCTCGTTGGAAATCTTGTTGAGTCTACTTTCTGGAACAACTTGAATTTCGTAATTTGGAGTCCATTTGCACCTCCAAAAATTTATTCTCCCAAGACTACTTCCTATGTGGCAAAAAAGTGGCAGAGAGGGTACTTTTTGGGTGTTTTTTGCCCTTTTGGAGACCTAGAACTTGTCCAAAATTCCTCGCCATTTCTGAGCTTTCATATTTTTCCATGTTGATTCCAAAAATTTAAACCCTTTTGGAAGAAGATGTCCCCAACAAAAGCGCAGTGCCACCTATTGGAAAAACCTATTTTTCCAATTCAAAAATTCAAAAATGACAAAATTTTCTCCAAATTTCTTGAAATTTGGCATGAATGATCCTTGTTAGGTGCTTTGATGGGCCAATGATGCTTCAGCCATGATCTTGAGTTTATCATGTTATTTCTTAGAACTCAAGGCTCTCCTTAGCTTGGCATTTAGCCTCTTTATCATATTGTCAACATAATGTTCTTTGTTCCACTGTTCACCAACATTTGGAATGCCTGTTGTTTCTGAGATGGTGGTAGGTGACAAGGTTAAGGATACACCAGAAAGTTTCACTTGGCCATTATGTATATGAGTGACAAACAATCAGGCAAGCTCATGATGAAACTTTACCCTCTCCACCATTTCACAAAACTCATAGCAAGAATGATGTCTAAAACAAGATATAGCAAGAGGGTAAGAAAGCAACTTTGTGCGACTGATAGGTTCCTCCCGGATGATATTTCCCCCTTTGTTTGGCTTTCTTGAAACATGTGATTCTCTGGAAGTGTCACTGAAAGTTTCCTCCTCCCTCTCATAGTCTATGTCTTTCTCCATTGGTTTTTTTTGGTGATGTGATAAGTGATGTAAGATGAAGGATTGTAGTGGGACCAAGATGAGTATGAAGAGATTTTAAAATATAAGTTAAGTGAGGTGTAGGATGACGGTGTGAATGCTTGAGGGAGTGGAGGTTTTGAGGTTTCAGGGAATGAGGGGTGTGAATAGGGTTTTAGAATGTAGGATAAGGGTTTGATAGGGAAATAGGAGTAGTGAAGATGTAGGATTTGGGAGTTAGGGTTTGGGAAGAGTGTAATAGGGCTAGGGTTTGATAAGGAGAGTGGGGTTTTGGGGAATTAACTTTTCTGACTGAGGGATAAGGAATGAGACTTGGGAAACTAAGTATAAATCAAGTAAAAGAGTAGCAAATGACCTTTAATAGCTTATGAGAGGTAGTTTAGCGTTTTGTTAGGGTTTGTTCTAAAAGAAGTCAAACACACTCAAGCAACCAAGCACACTTCTTTCTTAGCAAGGAGGAATGGTAAAATTACTTGGCACAAGCATTAAATAGCTTTGGATGTGTTTTGATAGCAATTTTGAGGTGTTTTCAACAGGTGCGCAACATCAATTTAATGTGCAGCGCCAGTGTAATTTTACACTGGAAACCTGCCACAGGTGTGCGACACCAATTTAATGCGCAATGCATTTTTTTAAACCATTTTTGAAGGCCTTCTCGGTGTCCAAATTGGGCGTGTGATAGCTCGTTGGAAATATTATCGAGTCTAATTTCCATAACATCTTGAATTTTCCAATTTGGAGGTCATTTTCCCTGTCAAAAGTCTAATCTCCCAAGACTGGTCAAAATGTGCAAAATGAGGCTGCCTAAATGCAGAGTGTTGTTGCAGTCCACTTTTGAAGGTCTTTCTAAACTCCAAATTGAGCTCATGATAACTCATTGGAAATATCTTTGTGTCTCGTTATCATTTGACTCATCAAGCAAGTCATTTGGCCACCAAGATAGGAGAAATCTTCATTTTCCCAAGGCCACTCTAGAGGTGCAACAACCCTCCTAAGGAAGCTTTATTTTTGACATTTATATAAAACCATGACACTTCTGTAAAAAGTGAAGGAGGTTTTTCTTCCTTGGCCTATTTTGGACAAAAAATTCTCTTGTGTTTTCCAAATTCATCTTTTATTACTCTGAAACACAGTTTGAAGAAAACCTGTCCTGACGTGTGGAACAGGGGATTTGTCGAAATGAAGTGAAATGAAGGGGATAAGGGGCCTCTAAATTCTTGAGAAAAATTTGGGAAATAGGGAGGGATGTTAGGAAGTATAAGAAGGTGAAATTTCAAATATTGAGTGAGGATAAGGGGTCCAAAAGGGAAAAACACGGGCCTAGACTAGAAAATTGTCAAATTGTAGCAACACACTAGGGTTTGTGGGAAAATGATGAATTTGAGGGATATGAGTGATGGGAAGTTTTTAATAAGGTACATTAAGGATAGGGGAAGGTGTATGAGCATCAAGATACAAGTTTTGTTGATGATTTTACCATCCAAGAGAAATTACCTTCAAAACCCTAGGAGAGGGAAATGAGCCTTACCCAAGCACAACTCAAGCATGAACAAGGTGTAAAATGACCCATTTGGAACCTGAAATGATGATGAAAACTCTCTAAATGATGGTACACTCAGATGATTGGTGACATGGACCGACACTTGAAAAACTTTGGAAGGACTGGAAACAAATCCCAGACCTAATACATAGTGACCAAATTTTACTTGAAGACTCACTAAAATGACAAAATTTGACTTTGACATCCTAAGACCACTTTGTAAGAGCATATTTGATCACTGGTGGAAGGCTTCAAATACTGACACTAACATAATGGATGGTGGATGACATCCATAAAGTGATATAAATGGGGTCATTTTTGCTGCAGTATGGAAGGAAGTGTTATATCACCATACAACTAGAGGTAACCACTTGACCCATTGTAGTTTGTTTATTATATACAAAGAAACGAAGATATCCTTCCAAACATTTTTCACTGTCTCATTTTTCCCATCACATTGAGGATGATAAGATAAGTTATGAGCTAATTGAGTACAAAGAGAAGAAAATAATTTCATCCAAAAATTTCTAGTGAAAATGGGACCTGTGTCACTTACTATAATCTTTGGGTTTCGATGAAGCTTTCGAATTGTTTCCATGAATGCAGGAGCAAATGTTTTGGCTCTAAAAGGATGAGATAATGCACAAAAGTGTGCATACTTGATAAGACTATTAACTACTACCATAATGACACTCTTTCCTTCAGACTTGGGTAAACATGTGATAAAATCCATTAAGACTTCCTCCCAACACTGACTTGGAATGGCTAAAGGTTGTAACAAATTCAGAGTCTTAATTGTCTCAACTTTATTTTGTTGGCAAACCAAACATTCCGCCACAAAATTCTGAATATCATATTTAAGGCCATCCCAAAAAAATCCTTTTTAACCCTATGGTGAGTTTTTAAAAATCTTGAGTGCCCTCCTAAGGGAGAGGCGTGCAATTCCAAAAGAATATTTTGTTTGAGTTGGGAATCCTTGTAAATATATGAGTGATCTTTGTACCATAATGAATCATTTTTCTAGCTAAATGTATCAGATGTACTGGGATCTTGGTGCAACTTTTGAATGAGTGACCACACTTCTTCATCGTTCTTCCATTCATCCCTTGCATTGGTTATCCACTCGGGTTTGATACTAGAAATGCACAAAGAAATGATTCCACATCCTCATCCTTTCTTGAGAGTGCATCTGTAACAACATTTTGCTTCCCTTTTTTGTAGATGATTTCAAAGTCATAACCTAACATCTTTGTCACCCATTTTTTTTGTTCTTTTGAACATAATATTTGTTCCAAAAAGTGTTTAAGATTATCATGATCTATTTTTACCTTGAAGTGTCTTCCCATTAGGTAAGGTCATCATTTCTTTAGTTCATGTAGTATTGCCAACATTTCCTTCTCATAAATAGGTTTGTGTAAATATTTTTCTTTGATTGGATGACTTTAAAAAGCAATGGGTCTTCCTTCTTGCATTAAAATAGCACCAACTCCATTTCCTTAGGCATCAAATTCCACAATAAAAAAATTGTGAAGTATGGCGTAGCCAAGACAGGTGCTTGGCACATTGCCTTTTTACATGTTCAAAGGTCTCTGGTGCTTCTGAAGTCCAAGAAAATGCATCTTTCTTTAGTAATGATGTTAGAGGTGCCACTATTCTCCCATAATTCTTAGCAAACTTGTGATAATACCCTGTCAGCCTAAGAAATCCTCAAAGATGCTTTATGGTTGTGGGGATTTCCCATTCCTTAATTGCTTTGATTTTGTTAGGGTCTACCTTAACACCCTCATGAGATACAATATCACCCAAATATTCCACCTCTTGTACTCCAAAGAAACATTTGGAGGTTTTTGAATATAATTGTTTATCCTCCAATAGTTTGAGCACCCTATCAACATGTTGAACATGATCCTTCCAAGACTTGTTGTAGATTAGTATATGATCAAAAAATACTAACACAAATTTTCTAAGGAAGGGTTTGAAATGGAATTCATCAAATCTTGAAATGTGGGAGATGCATTAGTAAGGCCAAAAGGCATGACCAAAAATTCATAATTACCCTCATGAGTTATGAATGTTGTTTCTGGAATGTCTTCAGTCTTCATTCTAATTTTATGATATCCTAAACAAAGATCCAACTTGGTGAAGTAAATTTCTCCATGTAATTCATCAATGACAGGAATGAGAAATTTATCTTTAATAGTGATCTTGTTGATCTCCCTATAATCTAGACACATACGCCATGATCCATCCTTCTTGTTCACAATACTATTGGAGTAGAGAAATAATTTTGACTAGGTTGAATTATACCGACCTCTAGCATTTCTGCAACCATACAATCAATTTCATGTTTTTGGGCATAAGGGTATCTATAACCGATGTTTAGAGGAAAACTTCCTGGAATCATATGAATATCATGATCATGATCATGAATAGGAGGGAGTCATTTGGAAGTCTCAAACACCTTGGAATGATTGTCCAAGACTTTTTGGAGATCTAGAGAAATAGATGATTTCCATGTTTGAACCTCTAGTGCATAATTGTGCAATTACACCATGTTGTTCTTTCTTCGGAAGCTTTGTCATGCCATTAGAGCTTATTATCTTTCCTGGTTTCCTTGCAATACCCCTTAATTCAACTTCCTTTACTTCCAAAAAAAAAATCAAGAAAAGTTCTTAAAAATTGAAAGTTATCGTCCCCAAAGATTGTAGCCATTGGACTCCCAGTACAACATCAACACCGCCCATTGGAATGTAAAACATTGGACTATTCAATACGTATTCCTCCATGGTTAGCTTGATATTATGTCACTTTCCATAGTGATTTATAGTTCCTCCATTTGCAACCATCACTTGACACTCTATTGCTGGATATAGGAAGCAATTCAATTCCTTGTTTATCTTATAATGAATAAAATTATAGGTACCACCTAAATCAATCATCACTATTACCTTTTTCTTCTAGATATATCCTTCTATCTTGAGAGTTTGAGGAGTGGTACTTCCCGCCAATGCATTACAAGATATGGCTGAATTCATTTCTTCTTTCTCGGGGGTTGGTTCCTGGTGTATATCCTCCTCTTTTGATGTTTCTCATTCCTTTTCTTCCTCCTCTGCACAATCTATGTAGAATAATTTCTTCTCAGCACACTTATGACCTTTAGTGTATTTTCAATCACAATTGTAACAAATATATTTTTGCTCTTTTTTCCTCCAATTGTTGTGGTGTCAACCTTGTAGGTTATGGAAGACTAGGAGTAGCAACACTTTCATATTTATAGTTGTGAGTGGTAGAATTCTCAATGCCATAATTTTGCTTTCAACTTTTCTTGCCACCTTGAATGCCTTCTCCAATGAATCAAGTAAAAGGCAAACTTCATGTTGGATGTTATTTTTTAAATTCCCTATGAACATGTCAATCCTATAACATTCTGGAATATCGGTTACCCTAATATTCAATTTTTAAGTCTCCAATGTGCTCCGCCATTGAACCATTTTGTTTGAGATTTATCGATTGGCTAAAGAAGATGTTTATCTGTGTATCTTCATAATGTGTCATCATTTTATCCGTAAAAATTGACCAAGTGACTAGTGGTTTACGAGAACAAAGCCATCTATACCATACAAACTGATTAGTTTTTAAATATAAATATGCAATACGTACCTTTTGTGAGGGTTGCACATCTTGTCAAAATATTGCTCCATCTATAGTATCCATGTTATCGAATCCTTGCCATCAAACTTTCTCATATCTATATTTGGAATGTGATGGTTCTTAAACCCCACATTGGAGTCTCTAAAATCATAATTCATATTCCTTTTGTCCTCATCATTATTTTCATGGATTACCTTGTCAACACCGAGAAGCCTTTCTTGCAACAACTTTGTAGAACCTTCCTTCAAACCTTCCATGTTTGCTTTCTGTAATACCCTGGTCAAAATCTATGTAAAAAGTTAATAAAGGAAAAATATATAAGACCATGGTCATGGGACATGTATTCCAATTTGAATGGTGGGAAAAACATCCTAGCAGGTGTTCACTTTCGTTATTATGGCTAAAGGAAATTGGCAAAGGAAATGGCAAAGGCTTTGGAAAGGCAAAATGGAATTAACTGGCATTTTATTTATGAAATAAAGGAAATTAGGAGAAAAGGAAGGTGAAAGGTCACAGGTTGCATGTGAGGATGAAAATCAAGGAAAATAATGGAAAATGAAGAAAATAGAGGCCTCATTGATAAAAATTCTTGTGAGGATCAATGGGCGGGCTTGGTTAGTGTAACATTTTGTCATTTCAGTTTTGGAGCTCTCATTCTATTCTCTCTCATACTCTTGTGCACTTAGATTTTTCTCAGAGCACTCTTGGAGAGTGTGGCATACTTGGATTCTTAGAGAAAAAAGGCAAAGGAAGAGAAGGAAAGAACAAGAGGACTTCGGGATCTGCAGCTATAGTAGGTTTTTCTTGCAGGTATCGAGTTGCATGTATGTTTTCCTCACTATTTTTGGAATGCATGGAATATGCACGTGGTTTATTGGTCACAATTTGTCATTGGCATGGAGGATTGCCTAGATTGATAGTGTATTTGCCTAGCCTTTCCATTTCCTAAATAGTCATGGTGTTATGGGTTCATTTTCCTTTTGTTCTCTGGTTGGGTCTCATGTTCCTTTACCTGTGGTTTGAGTTACTAGTTCCTAGAGCCTTTGTTGGAAAAATGCTCTAGAGCCCTGTAACAACTTGGGTTGAGTTACTATTCTGGGAGCCTTAGTTAGAAAAACGATTTGGAGCCCTTGGTGGGTTGAGTTACTAGTCCTAGAGCCTTGTTAGGAAAAAATATTTAGAGCCTAGTGGCAGTTGTGGGTTGAGTTACTAGTCTCGCAACCTTGGTTGGAACAAACACTCTGGAGCCCTAGAAAGATTGCGTAGAGACCAATCTGGTGATGGTTAGTGATGTCCGACTGTGAGGTGGAATCATGAGTTGATGGTTGAGGTGGTTTGGCCTCTAGAAGTGATCAGGTGCTCAAAATTTTTCTCAAAATTCAAAGTTGTCAAACCGGTATGGAACCCGAATGAGCACATAGTGCTCGTCATCCTGAATATGGCGCAACTTGTTTCGTGTGAAACAGACTCTGTATGCTCCCATAAAAATGTTATGTTTGTTTTCCTAACAGGTGAATTTAAACAAAAATGCAGGTAGCCCAGTCAGCAGTACGTATTATTGACATGGTACTGACTGGGCATGCCTACATGGCAGAGTGACTATGCATATGATTTTTTTCCTCCAACGAATTAGATGGTTCCAAGTGGCATGATCTTACTGGTGCTGATTTGGATGAATTTCATTGGTTGGTTGGTGGCCAACCATAAGCTACCACGTGGCCCAGCTAGGGGCCGCCACATGGCAACTCGAGGGCCACCAAAAATTGGGTAAGTTCTGAGAAAAAGTGGGCAAGGGTCAAACCCGCTACCTCCAAGTGGTAAGTCTAAGCCATTACCATCACGCCACATGGTAATTCTTATTAACTATTGTTGTCGACACATATTTAATGTTAAAGTTTGGTGGCATCTAGAAAAGGGGCTAGCCATTAGGGCCAACCCCTGGGCGCATGCCATCCAACGGAATCACTGGCGGAGTCGAATGGGGGCCTGGATGGAGGGGGCAGGCCGTTGGCCTTAGACCTGAGCATGCCCCCCCCCCCATGTGGCCTGATTTTTAGGATTCAGGCCTGATTGGGCATTTAATCCATCTAACAAATTCACCCATAATTAGGTGAAATCAGTGCTAGATTAGTGGAATTGGAGGCGAAATTATAGGATGATGCCAGATTTTTGGGAAATTTAGGTGTGATTAGTAGAAAGACTTGGGGAAGCCATAACTTCTTCAGTTTTTTACCAAATCAGGAGCAGAAAGAGGCTAGAAAAGCATTTTTGGGCAATCTGGAAGCATTGGAATAGGTTTTAGAGCTATTTGAGCATTGTAAACTGATGTATTCACACTTTTGAGCATAATAGAGAGGGTCAAGCCATTGGAAAATGTAACAAGGAGACGTAGCCTAGGCAGGGTGAACTCTTCATCATGGTTTGTTGTGATACTGTTTTGGTGATGTTCATGTTTATTATATGTTGATATTCAATCATTTGTTTATGTTAATTTGTACATGAAATTTACATAAAAACATTAAAAATGAATGTTAAAACTTGCAATTAACCTCATGAATGCTTAAGCACTTTTACATATTCTGAAGAGGAATTTAGCACATAAAACTAATTTTCCCATTCATATCAAGTTTGGTATCATAGCTCTCGGTTTTCTTTGTGAAAGGAGTATTTAATTGTTTGCAAGTGAATGTGATGCTTACAAGGTTGAAGCTCAAGAGATGAGAAGGAAAGTTGGTTGAAGCTCCTGAAGTTGGGTCAAGGAGAAGGAGAGAAAGCTTGCCACAATCTCCACCACTAGTTCTACCTCAAATTGCAGTTGAAGCTTCAGTAAGCATGTGACATGAAGGAGATCCTGCAAATATGTCAAAGGATGAGAATTTTTTTAGGAAGGATTTCTTTGACATGACATAGATGGTGAAAGTGCTTTATGAAGAGAGTAATACAAGACTACAGGATGAAATATCCAAGCCTCCAAAAGGAGAAGGTTCTTCAGGAGAAGGACGTAATGGAAATGGAGATAAACCTCCACCATCTCCACCATCATATTCATCTTCAGCTTCATAGGCATATTCATCCTCTTCCACTAATACAACCCTTACTCATACTCATCAACATACCTCAAAAGGAATTGGTAAAACACCCATGTTAAAACTTGATGTTAATTTGAACTTCCCATGTATAATGGTGAATTGAATGCAAAGAAGCTTGACAATTGGGTTCGTAAGTTGGAGGTCTATTACAGAATTCAAAACCTTCAACATGATGATACAAATATTCATATAGCTTCCTTGAGACTCGAGGGTGCAACACTAATATGGTGGGAAGCCAAGACACAAGAAGAGATAAAAAAAACATGGTAAGATTTCAATTTCTTGGTCTGATTTTATTGTTGCAATTAAAAGATAGTTTTACCCTCTATCCTATATGCAAAAAGGCATCATGAATTGGCATAACTTTATACAACTTAAAGGTCAAAATGTGTAATATTACACCCAACAATTTAGAAGAAGGTCTCTAATGTTAGGTGTAGATTTGAAATCACAAGACAAGTTGTTGAAGTATATAGGGTATTACACAATTACCTTAGGCATATGATCATTATGTTTAATCCCAATAGTGTAGATGAGGTTTGTGTGCAAGCCACTCATCTTGAGGCAAGAGGGAAAAATACTGCAGAAGAGGGTAGAAAAAATCCATTTAAGGGTAAAGAAAAAGAAAAGGGTTTCAAAGGGAAAGGAAAGAAAAATGCATCCATTAAAAAGGAAGGAGATAAAACAATATGTAAACATTGTTCCAAAGAGGGTCACGATGAAGACCATTGTTGGAAGCTTCATCCAGAGATGAGGCCTAAGAAATTCAACAACAAAGGAAAAGAAAAGATAGTTGCAATCATTTAAGAGGATTTTGGATCCGATTTGGGTAATGAAACTAAAATTACAACCATGGATATAAAATGAAAATAATCCATTGCTAGCACTAGAACATCAAATTGTCACACTAGCACTCCAAATAAAGAAACAAGGATTAAGTTACTTCATGTGAGGGTTATTGTAAAACATATAAAAGTCAACACACTATTTGATAGTGGGTCTCAAGCCAAGTTGATATTTGAAGACTTAGTCAAGAAACTTAATCTTGAAACCATTCTACATCCCAAGCCATATCCATTGGGTTAGATATGCAAAGACACAAACTTACAAGTTACAAGAAAATGTATTCTTTGGTTTGCAATCAGAAAAAACTTCATTGATGAAGTTGAATTAGATGTTGTACTGCTTTATATTTCAAGAATTTTTTTGGGTAGTCCTTACTTCCATGATAGAAAATCAATATTCTCTCTCCATGAAAACAAGTACCACTTGTTCAAAGATGGTGTAGAGTATATTGTGAGAGCTCATCCCAAGAAACTAAATCTTTCATTTGATCCATATTTAAATAGGAACACAACAAATTACAGATATAACCATACATACAAAGATGCAATAGAAATAATACTTCATTTCATTACTGTAAAATACTGAAATATGCTTACAAATAGAAATGGAAATAAACTAGCTAGGGCGATGGTAGCTTAACTCTTAGAAGAGATGTGGCAACTACATGCCTCTGAATTGTCTTACAATGAGGCTTGAAGGCTTATTTATTGAGAAACAATGCAAAACCCTAAACATCCAAAAACCTAACCCTAAGAGATGAAGCGCCAAACTAGGGCCCCGTTTTGGGTAAATTGGTACATCAACTTCCCAAGGTCGTAACTTTGCATATGATCTCCATTTGACGCGCACAATACATCTTTACAAAGATCTATCCGAGGACTACAACTTTGGGAAGAGAAATAATAGTCCATGGACCCATGTTACTCCCAATTTTCCCCAAAAACGTTGTTTAGGGCCTCAAAATGGCTCCGGAAGTTTAGGACCTGAAAAACTGCTAAAAATAGTAAATTGTGCTACAATTAAGGAAACTGAAAAACTGATAGAAACAATGGTGGGGGTCCAAGTGGAATTGGTGGGTGGCCACCAATATCCACCTGGATCATTCCTCCCCCCTTAGGAAGCAATGGTTCCCATTGCGCTGAGTTCCTCCATGAGATGAGAAAACTTCTGTTGAACTTGGTCCCTAGTGAGCCACTTTCCTTGGTGAAGGAGTTGGCCTGCGTTGACAACTCGATACAGTTGGATCTTTTGCTGGTGAGTGTGCTTGATATGTGTGTCGATGATCCGATCGTTGCAGCTTGTTCCATGAAATCTAGATTTAACTCTACGGGTGTGATTTGTTCTGCAATGTCAAATGTGTCTAGTAATGGTGGAAAGTATGGCCGAAGGCGATCCACATTGAACATTAGGTGCAGGCCAAGGAATGGGGGAATGCTGAGCTCAAATGCATTGTTTTCCATAGCCTTGGTAATGGTGTAAGGACCATATCGGAGTGGTTTGAGTTTCTGATAGGCTTCGGTAAGGCGTTCCTTTTGCAAATGCAACCAAACTTTGTCGCCCACCTGAAACTTGTGTGGCACCTGATGTTGATCATGTTGTTGCTTGTACTTGGCATTTTATTTCTCTAGAATGTTGTGGACTTGTTGGAGAATATGTTGGATGTGCTCAATGAAGTTGTTTGTCTTATCTATTTCGGACAGGACATGAGCCAAATTTGCCTGAGTCGCTACAAATGGCATGGCCACATCAATCGGACATAGTGGCTGGAATCCCAAGCCCACTTGAAAAGGGTTGTGGCCAGTTGAGTTGTGGAGAGAACAATTATAGTTGTGCTAAACATAGGGGAGGCTCTCATCCCATGTGGGTGGATTCTTTGAGTTGTACATGCGCAAAATGTGTATGATCATCTTGTTGGCAACCTCTGTTTGGCCATAAGTTTGGAGATGGAAGGTTGTGGACTTAGTGAGTTTGGTGTCTAGCATCGATCAAATACTGGACCAAAATGTACTGAGGAACCCGTTGTCCTGATCTGAGATGATAGACTGGGGGATCCCAAAGTGTACCCACACTCATTCAAAGAAGAGTTTAGTAGTGGCTTCTGTTGTGATATTCTTCGTGAAGACTGCCATAATGGCCATCTTCCAGAACCTGTCGATGACAACAAAAACACAGTCATTTCCATGCTTAGTATAAGGAAGGCCCGACATGTAATCCATGGAGATGGATTCCCAAGATCTACTAGGGGTAGGCAGCGGGGTATAAAGGCCTTACTTCTTGATGGTCGGTTTGGCAGTGGCGCAGGCAGTGCATGATCTGATGTGCTTCCCGACATTTTGTCAAAGATTCAGCCAATAGAAATACTTTTGTAGTACTGACACCATTTTCTCAACCCCAAAATGCCCAATAGCTTGACTGTAGTGTGCTTCCCAAATTTTCTTGGCATGCTCGCTTGAAGGAACACAAAGGTGACCCAGGTGGCATAACAGGGCATCCTGGAGGTGAAAATATGGAACATGCTGACCCTCCAAGATTGTCTGGTATGTGTAGTCGAATTCTGGGTCGCTTTTATAGAGAGTGGCCAATCAGAAGACTCTTGTCCACAAGAGTTGAGCACAGTGGTTAACGCCATGATCAGTGGTCGACTGAGGCAATCTGCAAAATTATTGGTGCTGCCCTTCTTATACTTTTTATTCAAATGGAACTATTGCAGGTATTGGACCACTTCTGATGGAAATCATTTTGCAATTTCCCTTGGGTCTGTATGAACTATAGGGGTCGGTGTTTTGTGTGGATGACCATTTCCTTCCCCAAAATGTAATGCTTCCATTGTCGACAGGCTTGCATAATGGAATACATCTCTTTGTCATAAGTGGGATACTTCCAGACTGTGTCTGAAAGTGTCTCACTGTGATATGCCACTGGATGCCCGTGTTGAGTAAGGACTGCCCCAATAGCATAGTCAGAGGCATCTATCTCGGCCTCAAATGGTTGTTGCAACTCTGGTAATGCGAGCACTGGTGCCAAGCAGAGGCGATGTTTCAACTTTGTGAATGCCTTATGTTGAGATTCAGACCAAAAGAATTTTTATTTTTCTCCTCCCTTTGTGACTTGACTCAAGGGCCAAGTGATATGAGAAAATCCCAACACGAACCTGCGGTAGAAGTTGGAAAGACCCAGAAAGCTACAGCGCTCTGTTAGAGTGGTTGGAGATGGCCAATCCCGAATGACTTGGATCTTGGCTGGATCCACATGCACCCCCCGTTCATCAATAATGTATCCTAGGTACTAAAGCTAGGTCATGCCAAAAGTGCATTTCTCCAAATTGGCACATAACTTGTGTTGCCGCAGTGTTTGGAGAACCCGTCGGATGTGGTGGAGGTGCTCTTCCCCACTTTGGCTGAAGATTAGGATGTCATCCAAGTATACCACTACAAATGAGTTGGTGAATGGCCGCAAGATTTCATCCATTAGCCTCATGAAGGTTGCAGGAGAATTCTTCAACCTGAAAGGCATAACCAACCATTTGAAAAGGCCCTCCTTGGCTTTGAAGGCAATTTTCCACACATCGGAGGGTTCTATTGTACCTGGTGATATCCTGACTTAAAATTGATCTTGCTGAATTATTTGTCCCCCTTCAGTTGATCTAGAAGGTCATCAATCCACAAGATCGGGTACCTATTATGGACAATGATCTTGTTCAGTGCCCAATAGTCAATACAAAGTCTCCAAGTCCCATCCTTCTTCTGTACCAACACGATCGGGCTCCCACAAGGCAATGAACTCGGACGAATGTGACCTTTATGCATCAACTCCTAAATTTGCCTCTTGATTTCATTGTTCTCCAGAACAGAGCACGGATAGATTGGTCCATTGGGAAATGACGCACTTGGGGTCAGCTAAATGGAGTGCTCGCCTTGATAGTGCAGAGGAACCCCTGCAGGGGAGGTGAAGATGTCCTCGTACTCCTCCATGACCTTGTCCATCTATAGTTGTCGTGCGGAGGGGTCTTGTCTGGAGGTCGTGGCCACCATATTCTTCTTTCCTTGAGGGTGTATCATCAGGAAAACAAATTTTCTGGTTTTCCAAATGAGCTTACTGCATTTTTTTGAAGTAACCAAAGAGATGGCAGTAGGTGGTGCTACCTCTAGTATCCTGTACAACGTATTTCCCAAAGTAACAATAACAGCACGAGGCCTTGATTCATACACAGCATGTCGCTTCCACAAGTATGGTTGGCCTAATAATACATCACAAACATCAAGGGGAGCAACGTCACACAATACCTCATCTGTGAAGGCCTTGATGTTGTGTGGAAGGCAACACTTCTAGCTCACGCAAAGATCATGTCCTTGGTGAAGCCACCCGATGTTGTATGGTTGTGGATGTGTTGTGGTTGCTAAGCCTAGCCGCTTCACGACCTCTACCGAAATGAGGTTCTTTTGACTCCTGCTGTCAACAATGAACTATAGTAGGGAGCCCTTTACCCACATTTGGGAGTGGAAGAGGGGCTCCTCCTCCTCTAGATCTTTGGGTTCCTTTTTTATATCTTCGTGGTGGAAATGGTGGTGTTGGGCTCCGCATCGATAATCTGCTTCCCCATGTCATTCCCCTTGTCGGGTTCTGACTCAAAGTCATAACATGCATATGATTTTGAAACTTTTAGCTCGAACACTAGTGACTGCTTAGCCCGGCACTCACTTGTGTTGTGAGTGGAGATTTTATGGAACTCGCACCACTTTCCCGTGTCCTTTTTCAGCTTCGCGGCGTTGTTCTTTGCTTGCAACTTTGGCGGGTTGTCTTGGGCTACCCCACCTTGGCTTTGTCCTTTGTTCAGTGGTTTGGGGGCACCTTTCCCTTGCTTCATATTCACAGATCCAAAGTCTCGCTTATTTTGTTTAAATGTTTGCTCAATCTTGATGGCATATCGGTATGTCGTGCCAAGCGAGGAGATTTTCAGGACTTCTATTTCGTCCTAGATGTACTTGTGCAGGCAGCCGTGGTATTTGAGTACCAAATGTTGCTCTGAATCCTTGATACCCAACTTTGTGTGAAGGGTATGGAAAATATTGATAAACTCTTGCACGTCTTGGTCACTTCCTTGTCGTAGCATGGTCCACTTTATGTATTGATCCTCATAGCTTCCGACAGGGTAGTACTGCTCCTTAATGGTAGTCCGAAATGAATTCCAAGTGGTTTCGGCTTAAAATAGTGTCAAGCCTGGCAGTAACTCTCCAAATACAGTAAAATTGATTCGTTTATTTCATTAGGTAGCTATTGTTATATACAAGAATGTGACTACTCAGATCATATTCTTGATGACTGTTCACATTCCAAATTCACCCAATCGCAGAGGATTAGGTGTCAACATTCCCCCCCTTAATCTGAAGGGATGTTGGTGAGTCCAAGCATCGTTCTAAATCTTTCAAGCTTTTCTCTTCCATAGCGCTTTGGTGAAGATGTCTTCAATTTGCTCATTTGTGGAACAATGACGGAATGGATTGTTTTTGGCCTCAACATGATGTTGGATCAGATGATATTTTAGTATTGTGTGCTTTGTACATCATGGAACTTTGGGTTCTTGGCCAACTTTATTGCAGAGGTGTTGTCAATCATGAGTGGAGTTGATTGTACTTGTTTTACCTGCAAATCTTCAAGAATTTTTCTGAACCACACAATTTCTTTCCTTGCTTCAACTGCTGCCACGTATTCTGCTTCTGTTGTGGAATCTGCTGGAACTGATTGTTTGCGTGATCTCCAAGAGACAGCTCCTGATCCAAGACTCATAGCATATCCTGAAGTAGATACTCCAGTTTCTTTGTCTCCATCAAAGTCTGAATCAGAGTATCCAATCAAGCTTAAGTCGTCCACCTGTGTATACTTGATTCCAAGGTCTTGAGTTCCCTT
>APFE031346072.1:169008-185985 GCA_000404065.3 Pinus taeda | reverse complement strand
CTAAGGGGGGAGGAATGATCCAGGTGGATATTGGTGGCCACCTGCCAAGTCCATCTGGACCCCCATCATTGTTTCTCTCAGCATTTTCAGTTTCCTTAATTGTAGCACAACTTACTACTTTTAGCAGTTTTTCGGGTCCTAAACTTCCAGAGCCGTTTTGAGGCCCTAAATGACGTTTTTTGTGAAATCTGGGGCAACATGGGTCCATGGACCAATTTTGCCCTTCCCAAAGTGGTAGTTCTCGGATAGATCTTTCTAACGAGATATCGTACGCGTCAAATGGAGATCATATGCCAAAGTTACGACCCCGGGAAATTGATGTACCAATTTACCCAAACGGGCCCACAATTTGGCGTTTTATCTTCTAGGGTTAGGTTTTGGGATGTGAAGGGTTTTTCATTGTTTCTCAACAATAAATAGGCCTCCAAGCCTCATTGTAACACAATTGAGAGGCATGTAGTCACCATATCTCTTCACAGAGATAAGCTACCATCGCCCTAACTGGTTTATTTCCATTTCTGGTTGTAAGCATATTTCGGTATTTTCCATTAATGAAATGAAGCATTGTTTCCACTGCATCTTTGTGTATATGGTTATCTCTGTATTTTGTTGCGTTCCTGTTTAAATCTGGATCAATACCAACGAGATCCCGGGATGTTGGTGGGTCTAGTACCATCAAAATTTTGGAACTAGAAGGATAGCTAGATGACAAGCCGAGTCCTCATATCTATTTTGAATCTCTACATATCTATCATGACTAATTACTGAGTTGCTCTTCCAAAGTGTACATGACGCAATAAAAACCTGCAATACCCACAGTATGCATATAAAATGCATAATCTCATCTATCCCAGGAATTTCATTAACCTGCCTGTACAAGCATTTATAAGTTAATGTTTAACACCCCTTAATTAGTCCCATGTAGAATGAGTTAATAACTAACCCCAGTCTTACCCTTAGTCAATCCTTTGGTGTGGAAACTTATATCTCAACCCTTCATCCTCATAACAACTCTAGTTAATTCTATACCCACGCATGTTAACTAAACCCTACTTTACATGCGAGCTCGTCCTTTATTGCAATTGTGGAGTTCAAAGGACACAATAGAATGTACATTCAGAACTCCCATCTCGCGATATGCGATTACCCTTTCCAGCATTGATTTTGTCCACCAGATAAAGAGACTTGCTCGGTGATCCTGCGTTGTAGATCATAACCCATTTGATCTGACAATCCACAATGATATCGCATAGACCACTTTCACGATGTTTAACCACCTTATGGAGCCGATAAGGATTATACAACCTTAATTTATAGATGTTCAGGTCCACCCTTGAAGTTAAAGTCTGGTCAACCTAAAACGCGATATCTGTTGGATAACGGAATCCATCAAATCCTACGGTTTGCACCCTTCAACTAGCACGCAGATTATCAAGCTCTCAACCCCTGTAGTTGACTATGATGTAAGCATTTGAATTTTTGATCGATGGCGAATAACAATTGCAGGCCTTCAACCATGATCAAGGCATACCATACTCTCAACCCCCACTGCAGTTACTAATCACTATCGATCTACTAGATCTGTCGATCTGATAGTCCAAATCGATTCCCGCCTTTCTCCTTCCGCGAGTACTTAGATTTAATCCCCACCATTCATTTCTTTTACTTATGTGGCATGGCTTAATCTTGGTCGCCCATTGCCTTCAACCTCGTTCATTGATCTATAGATGCAATGCCTACTATGCATCGTTACCTCACTTCCTTCATCCTTATCTTGACTTTGTTTCTATGTTGTTCCTTCAATTTTCCTCTGTGTTCGAGTTTTCTTCAGGGTTTTGGTCCTTCAATATTATATCTTCCTCCTTAAATCTCTCTCGAGCTCGAATCTACGTATTCCTTAACCACTATCTCTCTCGAACTTTACTTTGATCCTTCAGTCGGATTCAACGACACGATCATTCATCCTCACTTCTTCTATATTCTGCCTGAACTCCACCTGCATGCATATACGATGCAAAACCTCTAATTCACACACAGATTACAATTAAATTTCTCCATACACTCAGAATTGAGTTGTTTGTATTAATAAACAAATATTTACACAGTGAATTCCTTCTCAGCCTCATCTTCTATATTAGTGACCTTTCTTCTCCTGCCCATAGTCTTACAATCTAACTGACTGACTACCTGACTCACTAACTACTTCTCTAACTACTGACTCTCTATGCCTTTTAGGCTTACATTTATACGAAAGGTTCTATTGAACTAATTCTGGTTCAAATCCTTATTATGCTGAACTAAGTCTTGAATATCCTCTAACTCCACTTTTAGCTCCAGTTAATCCCTGAGAATCCTCTCTAGTTCCTCGAATCATGAGACCAATAAGAGTTACAATTGATTTCCAACTCTCTCAATTCCCACTAATCATTCATGTTTTCCTACATTCAGGAGCATTTACAAATATCCTCACAATATCTAATTAATTCATATTCTAATCACTCAAAACATTAATGATTACATACATAGGAATCCAACTTCCTTGAAAACACAAGACGCCCTAAGTCAACTAAAACATAAAGAAATTGTTGAGCTATATGCTCCTACATCAGATTCCCAAGGTTAAAATAATCATGATCTCTCAATGATGTGCTTTTCTCATTTGTCTCCCTGGATCCCATATTTTGTTCTGTAATTTGCCTTTGGTTTTTTATGGTGTTTGTTGTCTTTCTCCAAGTTTCCACACTTTATGTTGTTTTTCTCCACTAGCTATGCTTTCATAGTCTGTTGTTGACTTTCTCTTTCTACTGCTCCTTGGTCTTCATACTATTGTTTTCTTTCGAGGCACCTTCATCATCAATCTTATTATTCCTTCAATCTCTATGTCCAACTTATCCTTTAACTGATAATTACTTTGCCAATTGTTGTTGTACTCTGTCCACTTATCTTCAAAATGTTGTTTACTATCCTTTGGTTGAAGTTGTTGGATCCTTACTACTCCCCTTTCATCCTTACCCTCTTATTTCTATCCAAACAACCCCTGTTCAATATCTGTAAATTTACTTTCAAAAAGTAAATTTTCCTCCAATTTCCTTTGTACTTGATTCCCCTCAAATACATCACTATGTTGTTCATCATTTCCAACATCCTTCCCTTCTTCTTCCTCGACAACCCTCAGTAATTGTCCTTCACTTTCTTGACCAATTCTAAAAATCAATTTAACTTCTTCAAGCATAGTATCCTTGATGTGCAGGCTTCCAAACATGACTCTAAAGAGATCTTGCTTCGTGATGCAAGCAGGTCGAATAGAGTGTTCGCAGATGCGAAGCAGGGAGGTAGCTCTTAGACTCAAAACACACAAAGCTAGAAATTTCTCTATGACTCAGACTCAACTTATCATCTTCAATGATCCGTGCCATATATATTTTTTCTTTTTCCTTATTTGACCTGAGTTCGGTCTCTTCTCCTAAACTAAGGATTGATTTTGACTCTGAATTATTGTAATTGCAATCTTTAGATTTTGTACATTGACATTATTGTATATTTACATGCTTAATGTTGGAATCAGAATTATAGGAAGTAGTGCTTGTTGTTTCTAAAGTGTTGTAGCAATCTTTTTCATTAAATGCGCTTCTTCTTTGAAGCTGATTCCAGAATGTCTTCTTGTCCCTCTTTGGGATCTTCGTAAGGCAGCTTCTTGTGATTTCTTTCCTTTGTTCATCTTAGATTCTTTACCTTTAGGACACTTATTTGTTGTATGTCCCTTTTGGCCACATAACCAACATAATTTCCATCATGTTTTTGTGTTTTAAGATGGATATATTTTAGCTCATAATAATGAGTTTTAGGGACATATCTGTAAGATCCTTTCTTGTGCTAGTTTGTTCTGTAAGCACGAACCTTTAAATTTTTTGTAGGTTGGCTTTGGGCCTTTTTACTGCCTTTCTTACTCTTTCTTCTTTGAACAATTGGATCATCAATTGCAAGCCCATACATACTGCAAATTGATTTATTGTCTACTAGTCTTGCTAGGTTTTGCATTGATTTGTTCACCCTCATGCTGGTACAAAGTCTTACCAGTGCTTTGGTGATATTGCAATAAATTTTACCCCAAGTGTATGCTTCAAAAGTATTCTGGAAGACTTCTTGCCTTTGGATATACTCAATGAATTTAGAAGGTAGAGTAGCAAGATAGACCTACTTCCATAATGCATTTTGGCTTTCTTTTATTTCATAAATTCGTTGTGTCTAGTCACGATGAAAGGGACATTTGGAAATTTAAAAAAAAAAAAGAGTTATAGAAATAATGGTGAAAAGCGCAGGCGGTTTTCCAAGAAAGCGTTTTTTATCCATTGTGGGTTGTCGGTCTATGGCTATAGATGCATTGTCGTCTGTTTCCAAGATTCCTCGATTGCATTTTTGTTATGGTCTAGGGGGGGAGTGTAAAATGATTTTACATTGGAGTTGTTTTTGGCGAGATTTTTTGGATGTTTTTCTTGTGGTTTTTTGGTCTAATTTCTCTAAAATCAAGCAAAATTCACTAAAATCACAAGCTTGATATGTAACCCTTGCACAATCAAAGTGCCATTAGGGTTTTCAGGGTGTTGAATCCATATATAGTTCAAAAACGAGTTTAAATAATACAAATCAAAACTTCACCTCAATTTTTTTCAAAAACCCATAAAATTCAAAAAAACACTAAAAACAACTCTTTTACTTTTCCTTTACTTTTCCTAAGGTATGTTCTTTTCAGCGTAAAAATATCTTAAATTAAACATTTTAAGACACAATTTAACTTAAAAACATTTAAACCCTCGATACGAAATATTATATTACTATAGATAAAAATATGTTTGAAAGCATTAAAGAACTTGGGAGAAAGTAAACAATATTAGAGAAACATGCGGGCCTTTTATTTACGATTGGCCTCTTATCCTAACATAGTTTAATAAATGTTTTACTCAAATGCTTCCTCGTTTTTTATGAGTAACAGAAACTACAAGACCATGGGGGGTGGAAAATCACGCCTATATATCAGCCATGTTAACTGTCGTAGTAATTTAAATTTTATAGTAATGGTAAAATTGTAATTTTGCATTCTTAAATTCTATTTTTATTATGTAAGGATATTCAACTCTTTAAAATGACTTTATTTCAGAAATTCTTTGAAACCTAATCCAAACTTTTGTTAAGAAATTTAAATGATCAGTCTTCGTTCTTTTCTTAATAGCAATAAAATAATATTAAGGAAGCTTGAGGAAATGGCCATAGTGATGGTCTCTTTAACTGTATGTATTAACCGTTAAAATTGATATTATAATTATAGATAAAAGAATACTAAGCGTTATTGTTGATATGCCAATTTTATTATTTTATTGATAATAAAATTTATTGTTTAAAAAATAAAATTGTTATTTAAATTAATATTTATATAATAGTATTCTCTTAAATAAGTGATAACAGAAAACACGTTTATTTAAGAGCTTTAAGTTAATATTGGTTTCATTACCTGTTGTGGTTTTCGAAACACTGGCATGCTTGTTTTATTTAAGAGTATTAAGTTAGTAATGGTATTGAAAAAAAACATTGGAGCTTTTTTCAAGCGAGATAAAGCCTTACGTGTAGGCGTGAGAAAAATAAAGGCTTGCATGTAGGCGTGAAAAAAAATAGAGGTTTTTTTTTTGGTTTTGTAGGATGGTGTTTTATAGTAGTTTTCAAATATTGATTATTTAAATATTAATAATGTTAATTAATAATATTAGAACTTTTATATTAATCAATATCAAATATTGAAATTTCAGATAAGTGTGATTTTTTGGGATGTCTTGGTTATCGGGTGCAAGCCTTGGAAGTGATGATTGATGCTATGTGATTTATTTCACTAGTTTGAATCCCACTTCTTCACACATGTGAGCATCAGCCAATGCAATGAGTGTTGAGTGGACTATTAAAAAATCATGAGAAATTAGTTAGTTATGACTACCTCTCTTGGAAATGGTCATAGATGAATGACTTACTTAACATAGTTGAATCCCAAAAGATGAGCACTGCAAAAACCCCCAATACTTAATTCAAAACACTGAAGGGAACTATACTTGAATGGTTCATCAGGCACAATACTTGCTAAGGATTTGCAAATGGGGTAGCAAGATAAGTGGGCTTGATTGTGGAGAAAACTCCATAGTTAAGCATGCTTGAGCCATAGGTGATCTCGGATGGGTGACCCCCCGGGAAGTCCTGGTTACCGGGTGTAAGCTTCGGAATTGATGATTGACACTATGTGATTTATTTCACTAGTTTCAATCCCACTTCTTCACCCTTGTGAGCATCACCCGATGCAATGAGTGCTAAGTGGACTATTCAAAAATCATGAGAAATTAGTCAATTATGACTATCTCTCATGGAAATGGTCATCAGTGAATGACTTACTTAATGTAGTTGAATCTAAAAAAATGATATCTAATATAATGCATTACGAAAACCCCCAATAATTACATGTGGAATAATCGGTTCAATGTTTTGATTAAAACCAATGTTTCAGATTTTTATGTGATTCCATCTTCAAGAGAATGCCAAGATTCTTGAGAACATTGGTGTGGATTAGGGCAATAAAATTTTAAGGATATCTATAATGATTGATGTGGGGAATGTTCTCGTGTCGGTTAGCCAAATTTTGATTATGATTGTTAATATAATTTTCTAGGATTATTCAAGAGATAAATTTATTTAATGAATTGATTATTATTCTATGTTAATATGGCTATTATTAATGATCTATAAATAGTATTTTTTAATTCATTATTTATTTATTTATTCTATGATTACTTATTATCATAAATTTTATAATAATTTATTATGATATGAGTTGTTGTTTATAATATATAATAACTCATATCATAATCACTTTCTTTATCATAACTTTTTTTAAAATTTTTATTAATAATCTAAACTCATTATGAGTTGAAATATTAATTTAAGAATATTATAAAGTTAATATGATTATAAATTTTAAATTTAATGTAATATCTATATATATCTATATATATATATATATATATATATATATATATATATATATATATAGTAGTGAATATTTATTAAAGGTTTCCAGGTATTACTGATGATAAGACCTTCATCATGGTTCATATTATTCTTTCTTTTTTCAATTTCTATGACCTCTTTAATTTTTCATTTTAGGTAATGCTCTTGCTTGATGACAAGTCAAGCTTATTCTATACAAATGTAGTGTGAGGAGGAGAAATCATGTTCTGCAAGAGCGGATTTTGATGTTTTGTTCCTAGATATGTCCGCAACATGCTCTTGAAGCCTAATGTTTAACGATGTGTTGGTTTGGCCTATGTATTCTTTTCCACATGAGAAAGGGAGTATGTAAACCCCTTTTTGTAGTCTAGGGTTTATATGGTCCTTTGTGGAGTCTAAGATTTTCCTAATAGTGTTAAGGGGAGTGAATGCAATACTAATGTTGTGTTTGTTTAGGATACTTGAAATTTTATCTGATGTTCCTTTTATGTATGATAAAGCTATTTTAGGAAAGTCAAAGGTTTTCTTTACATTATTTTTATTTTTGGTTTGATGGATGGTTTTGTTAATGATTTTTTTATTATATCCATTATGTTCAAAGACTTGTTGGAGATGGTTTAGTTCATGTTTTAGGTGATCACCCAAAACATGTAAAAAATTCTAGGTGATCTTCCATCTATTAATTCTAGAATCTTCCCATGTTTTTTGGATAAGAGGATGTCAAGAAAGGGTAATTGGTTATCCTTTTCTACTTCAATGGTGAATTTAATGTGACTTGAGAGATTATTATTGTGACTTAAAAATTCTTCAAGTTTGTCTTTACCATGACTCCATTTAGTGAAAACATCATCGACAAATCTTTTCCATTCTTCTGGGGTATAAGGAAAGGATTTGACGGCTTTCTGTTCAAAATGTTCCATGTATATGTTTGCAATTATAGGAGATAGAGGTGAGCCCATTGCTACTCCATGAGTTTGTGTATAAATTTTTCCTTTAAATCTAAAATATGACGATTTTAAGAATTTTTTTTGGATATCTATAGTTTTTCTATCAGTGATTGAGGGTATAACATGAATGGCTTCATCTATTGTTATCATACTTTATAAGGAAACAATGTCAAAACTTATCATGAGATCTTCATTTTTCATTTCATTTTTTTTGGTCCATTGAACGAACAATGCAAAGTCTTTGATATAGGATGATGTGTTTCCTTCTATGGGATGTAACTTTCTAGCGAGGTATTGAGCAACAATGTAGGTGGGTGAATATATGGTATTAACTATGGGTCTTAACGGGATGCCTTCTTTATGAAATGCGGGAGCACCATATATTATAGGAGTGATGGAGCTAGTAGGAGCGATTATCTTTTTTGTAATAGTGTCTATGGATGAATCTTTTATTTTCTTGGTGACGTCCCTAAGAAATTTAGCGCTAGGGTTTTTATCTAAGATTTAATAGCATCCACTACTGTTTATGTGATCTTCCATTTTTCTATCATATTCAGATCTTTTCATAATTAAAGTTACTTTGCCTTTATATGCTTTTAAGATAATTATATACTTATTCTTTTTGAGGTTATTTAGAGCTATTTTTTCTTCCTTAGTTATGTTGCACAATGGTGGTTTTGCATTTCTAAGAATTTTGGCAATGTTTTGTCTTATTTCTTCAGCTTTGATTAGATTAAAATCCTTTAAGGATACTTCTATGTTACTAATTATAAAAAATGGTGTGGTTTGCCAAATAATGATATGTGAAATATGATAATAGTGAATGTTAATATTCAAATATTTTTTACATTAGAAATATTTTTTTATATTAAATTGTTATAAGAAAATATGAACGATATTTTTATAGGTTTTACACATTGTGGTTTTTTGTCATGCCCAAAGTAAAAGTAAAAAAAGAACAACATGGAATTCTAAAAAAATATGACACGGTGTGGTTTTTTGTTTTGTTTAGTAATTCCATATAAGCATAACATTTATCAAGCACAAGTAAAATTTAATAGCTAAAACCATTTTAAGACAAGTAAAACCATCTTATAAAATCATTTTAAAAATCTATTCAACAGGAAAAACATTTAAAGAATTTAGCAGGTTGTACCATTTTAATAGAGGTAAAACCATTTAAAGAGATGAAAAGTAAGATCGTTTAACCTTTTATTATGTAAATCCATTTAAACATGGAACTTAACAACTAAAATAGAAATTTAATAGGTAACACCTGTCGTCTTGTCATTAAGAGGATGGTAGACACCGGAGTCATGATGAAAATAGGAAAACTCCAAGTGGGAAACCCTAACCACCAAACCCTAACTAGGAAACTATAAGGACTGAAGCATGGAGAAGAAACCCCGACTAAGAAGCGTTAGCTAGAAACCTTGATAGAGAAAATTAAACAAAGGAAAATATTTGTGGGAACTTAGGATCCTAGCATGAGGAAACTAGCCATGTAGACTTCTGGAGAGTTTCCACATTGTTGTGGTTCTTATTCTTGGATGAATCCTGACGCTGTGTAGGTCACCAAGGAGGGTGGCCAAATAAAGAAGCCCAAACGCGCAAGAGGTAAGTCCGTTGAAGTGGTCGGCACCTAAGAACATGTGGCAAGAAAGAACTATGAGGATGCTAGATTGGACAGACAAAAATAAAATGAAAAAAAATGCGGAAATTTGAGATTATGTAGTTTAGAATCTACCCCCTGCGATGCAATATCCACCAAATTCTCGACACCATGGAAAATGAACACAAGGACCGTTAAGGAAATGCTACCTATTAGAAAAATGGAGTAGAAAATATATATTGAGAGACTTGATTTAGAAATATTGATATTGTTTCCCTTACAAGTTGCAAACGATATACGGAGAAAGAGATTAGATTTATTTCTTTGCCAGCTTCTATGCCCTATGAGAACTTTTTGGAATCCTACCTTAATGATAAGGGCTCCCTATGTACAATGTTTTTTCCCTTTACATTAGGGTTTATATAGCTTGGGTTTATAATATTTATCCCTCGGGTTTAATATTATTGCCTTAGGTTTATAATCCCTTGCGTTTTATGTATTAATCCCTTTGGTTTAATAATCTAACAACTCATATTCATAGGGTATAATATTATTTATAGGATTTATAATATTTATCATAGGGATTATTATAAACCCCTTGTGTTTATAATCATGGTAAACCATGGTCCAACGCCACATTGTGACAAATATTATCTCAATATGAAAATCAACAATGAACAATATAAAATATTCTCCTCCACAAGGTGACTTTTTCATTGATGGTCTACATAAGTCAGTGTGAACAAGTTCAAGAGGCTTTCTAGTTGATCCTTCCTTTTCAGGGAAATGTGTTCTAGTTTGCTTACCAAATTGGCATGATTTGCATATTTTATTTTCTGGAATGTGGATATCGAAAAGATCATGAACCGCCTGGTATCTGCATGATTTTCTTATTTGAGGGAAGCTTAGATGATCCAATCTTCTGTGCCATAGCCAGTGTTCATCATTTTTTCTTAGATAGCATTGTTATTGTCCTCCTTTGAGTATGTACAAGTTGTTTGGAGTTCTTACACCTTTGATCACTATTTCTCCTGTATCAAGCTCACAAATAACACATCTGTTTGATCAAAATACTACTTCATTTCCTTGATCACACATTTTATTGACACTCAATAGGTTATGCTTTAGACCATTAACATACATAACATTCCCAACTTTAACTTTTTCTTTTAAGAGAACAGAGCCTTTACCTTTTATGACTGCAGGAGTGTCATTACCAAATGAGACCTTCTTTTCCTTTTCTAAGGCATTATATGACTGAAGTTTTTCTTTATCACCTGTCATGTGTTTCAAGCATTCATTGTTGATATACCACTGATTTTCTTGTCCTTTTGCATACAAGGCTACTCCACATCTTTCTGTTTGTATTTCTTTCTTTCTCCATGTTTTGGGGCCCATTGAAGCTTGCTCCTTCTGAGATGCTTGCCCAAATTTACTTCAGCATTCGGAATCATCATGACTGAAGTTGTTACAGATAGGGCATTCTATTTCATTTTCAAGAGCAGAAAAGTTATTGTAGGTTCTTTTCATGATCCCAATCACATTCCTTTGATTTCGTGCTTCTCTGGTCATGATGGTCTTGTAAGAAACACATTGAGCAGCTTTTTGTCCAAAGTTATGACATGAAAAACATTGGCCATTAAAGAAATTCCTGCGATTATCAAATCTACTAACCTGATGATTGTAGTTTCCATTGACATTTATTCTTGAAGAAAATTGAGACTGATTTACTTGTGGTTGGTTATAGCTTTTGTTCATCCCTAAAGTAGATTGAACCTGATTTACCTGATGATCTTCTTTATGCTTTTGTTGATGATTGTAAACCTGTTCACTTCTCTTTGCTACATCAAGATAGCTTTTGGAGGTTGATGGCTTCCATGCTTGAGATGCTTCTTCAATATATCCAAGACCTACCTTTATTAGAGGATAACGCTGCACTTCGATAAACTCATCTAAATTTTCTGATCCTTTTGCAAATCTAAGATTGAGTTCTTTTGTTTTCTCAATATCTTTTATTAGAACCACAATTTCACATTCTAAATTTTCATTTTGTTTTCCCCTTTCAGCGAGTTAGAATGTTAGAGTATCTATAATCATACTCTTTTCTTCTAAACATATTTTAAGTTTAGAAATTTCTTCATAGAGACCATCTTCATCTAAAGCATTCAGGAAATTATCGTCTTCAAAAGCCATCAGAAGTTTATACTCATTACCATGTTCATCTTCATCACTATTTGACAAACCATCACTATCTTCATGCGTATAATAGCTCTTCTTACTTACATTCTGTTTTCTACTCTGTTTTGTTGGTTCCTTTCATTTATCAAGCTTATCTTTATGAGGACATTTGGCTGCATAATCACCGACTCTTCCACAAGCAACGCATTTGAAAGGTAGCTTACCTTTGAATCTTCCAGTACCCCGTTGAAGGTTGCTGACAAAGTTTTCTTCTTCCTCTCCTTCTGAATTATGTCCGGATTCATTGAGTTCTTCTCTTCCTAAAGCTTTGAATGCGACTTCTCTCATATTTGATCAACCCCCTTTTCTCATTTCAAAAGAAATTAGGATTCCATGCAATTGTGTCATAGTAATACTATGAATATTCTGCTTTTCTTCTATGGTAGAAACTTTTGATTCAAACTTAGAAAACAAGGATCTTAAAATATTTTCAACTAAAGTAACTTCTTTTATCTCTTCACCCAAGTATTTCATGCGATTAACAATCTCATCTATATGTAAGAATTAATTAGCTATACTTTCATCATTTCACATTTCAAGAGTTTCATATTGAATTCTGAGAGATTGTAGTTTTGCACGTTTTACATGGTCATCTCCTTAATAGCTTAGAATGATCTTGTCCCATATTTCTTTGGTAGTTTTGAGCTGCATATCCTTGACAAATTCTAATTGTGATAGACTCCCCAATAATGTATTGATAACCTTGGCATTTGTTTCATACTTCTTTTTACTTGCTGTATCTGTAGGAATTGTTGATGGAAATGTCTATCCTCCTTCCATGATTTCCCAAACATCTATTCCAAGAGATTGAAGATAGGTTGTGGTTCTTACCTTGCAATAGATGAATTTTCTCCCATCAAAGATCAATGGTCTAATGGATCCCTCTCTTTTGTAGTGACTCACAATGATGGATCTTTCTTCAAGCGATAAAGATTCTTCTGAAGAACCTACTCTTATACCAATTGTTGGAAATAATACTGAGAGGGGGGGTGAATCACTATTAGCAATTAACTAATATTTCATTTCCATAAACAGATTTATATATGCTACTTCTGTTAATGAAACTTACTTGTATACGCAACTGTGATTAGAGAAACTAGCGTATACTTTGAAAACTTATATTTTAGTTAGTTGATCTTTAATTTTTATATCAGAACCATATAAACAGTAATCAGATGCAGTAAACAGAACAGGTAATCACACACATGAACACAAGATATAAGATGGAAACCCAATGTGGGTGAAAACCACCTCCTGCAATCGTCTATATATTTCTTTTAATAAGAAACTTCCTTTACAATGTTTGGCATTGGTGCAGTCTTATACTAGTGCGCAAGCTTCTACAACATTCTCTCATTCTTCAGCTTCTCCTGGAAGGGAGCTACAACCCCCTAGCTCTTGTACTAGTTCATGCACTAGTACATAGGTGCTGACCTACAAAAGGCTACAACCTTCTCTTTTCTTCCAGGGACCATGTTTCACTAATTTTCAAACTGGATCCATCAATAACATCAATCAAACATCAAATATATCTGCATTAACCAATCTACTTTGCACCAACCAAATTGAATTAAAATAATCACTTTTCTGAATGCTATAACCACAACAAAGTAATAGTAACCAAAACCCAATCCAGAACCCAAAACACAGCAACAGTAAACAAAAGTAGCTAAAACATATTTTATGAGGTGTACGCTACTTCAATGTGTCGAATCAGCGTTCATATGCACTTTTATCAAGGTGGACCTGTGTATACACAGTTTTGAAATACTGAACCAGCGTGTATACGCGTCTTCACTATACAGAACCTGCGTACAGATCTGTAAAAGATGATATAACCTTTACCACTATTTAGACATTAGTTATACCCAAATCATCAAATTTACAGATTACGACATGCGCCAATTTTTCAGATAAAAGATCAAAAATCACACAAAGATACTTCTCTTCAACCCTTAAGATCTTGACCCATCAATAGAACTTATCCTTCTTCAAGAATTCAGGTTCCTCACTGATTTAGATCCAGCTATCCACCATTACCCAATGACAAGTATTCTAGATCTTGCTCTTCGTTAGATATTCAATACTTGAGTGTCATTGGCTAATGATCTTCTCCTCCTTTTATAGTCTTAGGCCTCACTCAATACCATGATCCAAAAACACTTAGAACCAATACCTTGGGCCAAATACCTGGGGTCAACATGTTCGACAAGATACCTTGGACCAATACCATGCATCACAATACCAGGATCCAAATACCACGGACCAAAACCAAATGTACGTGCCTTTCCTTGCATGAAATTACGTGTATATGCATACATGTCTTTTGGTCGTCGAACCCACATGTATACACAGCCTGGTCAAGGGGAACCTATTTATATCTCTTTTTCCTTGATTTTGTGAGCCTAAAGTGTGATCTGTCATCTAAGTGAGCTGTCATCTAGGACAACACCTGTGCCATAGAGCCAAACATGTGTCATAATGGCAACACCATGGTCAGTCATGGTCAATCATGGTTAAACGTTGTCCAACGTGACATTGTGACAAAGATTGTCTCAATATGAAAATTGACCATTGTCAACCATCTTCAATCATGTTTAACCATAGTCAGTAACGATGGCCACATTGTCACAAATATTGTCTCATGGTCCAACATCACATCATGACAACCATGGGCATTAATAGTCAACCATGATCCAACGTCACATTGTTAAAAATATTGTATAAATATAAAAATAGATCATGGTTAGCTATGTTCGAATGTCACATTGTGAGAAAGATTGTCTCAATATTAAAATTAATCATGTTCAACCATAGTCCAACATTGCATTGTGACAAAGATTATGTCAATATGAAAATAAAGCATGCTCAACCATGTTTAATTTTGGGTTTATATACCTTGGGTTTATAACATTTATCCCTTGGGTCTATTAATCGGTTGGGTTTATAAGATCAATCCATTTGGTTTAATAATCTAAGGGTTCATATTTTGAGGCTATAATATTATTCATAGGTTTTATAATCTTTATGCCATGGTTTAATATAAATCCGTTGTGTTTATAATCATGGTCAACCATGGTCCAGCATTACATTATGACAAAGATTGTCTCAATATGAGAATCAACCATCCTCAACCATTGTCAACTGTGGTCAATCATGGTCAACCATGTTCCAAAGTCACATTGTGACAAATATTGTCTCAATATGAAAATAAGCCATGGTAAACTATGTTCAATCATGGTGACCCATGGTCAACCATTGTCCAATGTCGCAGTGTGACAAAGATTGTCTCAATATGAAAATTAATCATGGTTAACCATGGTCAATCATGGTAATTCATGGTCAACCATGGTCAATCATGGTCGGTGTGAAAACCAATCATGGTTAGTCATCGTTTTCCATGATCAAACATGGTCCAACATCACATTACGAGAAAGATTGTTTCGATATGAAAATCAACCATGGTCAATCATGGTCAACCATCACATTGTGACAAAGAATATCTCAATATGAAAACCAACTATGCTCAACCATGGTCAATGATCACATTGTGAAAAGGATTGTCTCAATATGAAAATCAACCATCCTCAACCATGGTCATTCATGGTCAACCATAGTCAATAACCATGGTCACATTGTGACATAGATTGTCTCATGGTCAAACGTAACAATGTGAAAACCATGTTCATCCATGTTCAACCAAGTTCCAATGTTGCATTGTGAAAAATATTATCTTATTATGAAAATCAACCATGGTCCAACATAACATTGTGACAAATATTCTTTGAATATGAAAATAAACTATGGTCAATTATGGCTAACCATGGTCCAATGTTGCATTACGACAGAGATTATCTCAATATGAAAATCGACCATGGTTAACCATAGCCAACCATGTTTGTTTTAGGGTTTATAATATTTATGTTAGCGTTTATATACCTTGGGTTTACAAAATTAATACCTTGGGTTTATTATTCCCATGTTCAATCATAGTGAACCAAGGTCAACGATGCTCCAATGTCACATTATGAAAAATATTGTCTCAATATGAAAATCAATCATTGTCAATCATGGCCAACCTTGGAGAATCATGGTCAATATGAAAATCAATCATGGTCAGTCATCGTCTATCATGGTCAAACATGGTCTAACAAGTATTAATACCTTGGGTTTATTATTCCCATATTCCATCATGGTGAACCATGGTCCAACATCACATTGTGAGAAAGATCGTCTCACTATGAAACTCATCATGGTCAACCATGGTCAATCATGGTCATTCATGGTCAATCATGGTCAATCATGGTTAATATGAAAATTAGCCATGGTCTATCATGGTCAAACATGGTCCAATGTCGCATTGTGAAAAATATTGTCTCAATATGAAAATCAACCATGGTCAACCATCGTCAATCATGGTCAACCATTGTACAACGTCACATTGTGACAAATATTGTCTCAAAATTAATATCAACCATGGTCAACCATAGTCTATAACCATGGTCATATTGTGACAAATATTATCTCATCATCCACCTTCACATTGTGACAACCATGTTCATTCATGGTCAACCATGGTCCAACATCGTATTGTGAAAAATATTGTCTTAATATGAAAATAAACGATGATCATCCATGGTCAATCATGGACAACCATGATCCAACATTATATTGTAAAAAAAAATCTTTGAATATGAATCGCTTGGGTTTTTACTATTAATCCCTTGGGTTCATATTATCAATCCCTTGGGTTTATTAACCGAAGGGTTCATATTATTACAGTATAATCACATTGTGACAAAGATTATCTCAATATGAAAATTAATCATGTTCAACCATGGTCCAATGTCACATTGTGACAAATATTGTGTCAATATGAAAATCAACCAAGGTCAAGCATGTTTCTTCCCCCATATGGTCAACCATGTTTATTTTAGAGTTTATAATATTTACCTTAGGGTTTATATATCTTAGGCTTATAATATTATTCCCTTGGGTTTTTAGTATTAATCCCTTGGGTTTATAATATCAATCGCTTGGGTTTATTAATCTGAGGGTTCTTATTCTTAGGGTATAATAATATTCATGGGGATTATAATTTAATATTAATCCTTGGGTTTAATATAAATCTCTTGGATTTAT
>APFE031346072.1:137867-157521 GCA_000404065.3 Pinus taeda | reverse complement strand
TTTTTTTTATTTTTTACAAGATAATTTTGTTTCTTTACATATTTTAATGTTTTTTTGTCTTCTACCTATATTTTTATATTTTTTTTGAACTAATCAATATTTAAAAATAAGATAAATAAGACAACTAGAAAAGTTGTTAAGTAATCAACATTTTGAAAAAAGTGGTGCATAATTAGGACATAAAAAAATTTAAAATGTCTTTTAAAAAATGTTGACATTTTTCAAAATCCGTATGAAAATCACCAACATTTAAAAAAATTATCCACACTTCATATATTAGAAAATTTAGAGTTTCAAAAATAAGCCCTTTAGAAAAAGGGGTTGATGTTGCATGAACACGTTTCAAAATCAACATGGAAATCACTAGCATTTAAAAAATATATATTTATACTTGATAAATAAGAAAATTTAGAGTGGCAAAAAAATGCTCTAAAAAAAGTGTATTTTGAATCAGCGTTTTTCAAAATCAAAAGAATTTTTTGGCTACCTCAAAAGAACATGTAATCGCATCAGTTCCCATTTTAGAGTTTATGTTGTTTACAACACTGAATAAATGAATTTTAGTGTAGACGTTGATTTCTAATTCTATTTGATTGCTTGCACTATATGCATTGATTTCATTGTAGATGATGATTCATAATCCTATTTGATTGCTTCCACTAGATGCATTAATTTTACTGCAGACTCTGATTTCTAATCCTATTTGATTGTTTGCACTAGATGCATTAATTTCAACGTAGATGGTCATTTCTAATGATATTTGACTTGTTGCACTAGATGCAATGATTTTAGTGTAGTTGTTGATTTCTAATCATATTTGATTGCTTGCACTAGATGTGTTGATTACAGTGTAGATGCCTATTTCTAATCTTATTTGATTGCTTGCACTAGATGCATTTATTTTAGTGTAGATGTAAATCTCTAATCTTATTTGATTGCTTGCATTAGATTCATTAATTTCAGTGTAGATGTTTTCTAATTTTATTTGATTGCACGCATTGGATATATTGATTTCAGTGTAGATGATGTTTTTTTATTCGACGTAACTCAATGTATGATGGTACATTAACTTAAGGTGATTGGATCAACAACGTGCATTGATTTCAATGTAAGCACAAAAAAATATTGACAATTTTCATTGATTGTTGTGTTATAGAAATTCAACCTATTAATATTAAAGAGAAAGAGAGACAAGGTGTGATGTTTACTACAATAGTTTGAGTTAAAGAATTGAATGGTTTACAACATCAACTATCCTTTTCATATAATCGATATGAAAAGATGGAAAAACTAACAAATAATTTAAAGATTTTTTAAATCTGACCACTCATTAAAAAAATCAAAATTACATTATTTCTTGAATTTTACAAAACAAAATATAGATAAAAAAATAAAATCATCAAAATATTTTGAAGGAAATAGATTATTTCAAACATTAGCAATGAAACAAATGATTTCAAGAGTAATCTTGAAACAATAAATTATTAAAACTACTCTTCAAAATATATATAGTAATAACTAGAGGGATACTATTAAAAATTATTAATTGTAAAAATTTGTGATACCTAAAATTAAATAAAATATATGTGCAGTATCAATCCTCTTACAAACTATCGACAAGATTGTCTCCATTCTTCATCACCAACTAATTTCTAACAAACAATTACATACACATATAGAAATATAACACAACAATTATAAAATTCACAAATATTACCAACCAAATCCAAAAAAATAAAAATACAAACAACTCAAAGCATCCAAGCACTGATATACAAACCATTCAAGGAAAGAAATGAAAACAAAATTAAAAGCCATTTAAGGCAAGCAACAAAAACAAAATTAAAAAAGAGAATGATATAGTCATGTCAAACAAAGAAAACATGACGTAAATTTCAAAGTATGAAGTTTATCTCAAACATATACATAATAATGATAATCTAAAAATTTCTCATTGTCACCCTCAACTGGAACCATCCTAGATCCATCTAACTCTATCCTTTCCTCAAATTCCATACTCCAAAAAAAAAGCTTGCACCTCGAAGGATCTGATCCCTCTCAACACACGATAAATCTAGAGTTAGAAAGATCTATACTAGTATTTATAAAAACAAGATTGTCATTTTATAAGGCACGAGCTTCTCTATCCATAATTTTTTGAATTAAAATACCCCATAAGCTTTTCCTTCATTCTATTCGCAAGTATTTTTTATAAAGGTGTTAGAAAGGAAAGATCTTTCAAAAGTCAACGAATTACTCCACAAAAGTAGTTACTTGCCCAATCTTTTTTGTCATAGTATTTTAATAAAAATACGCGTTTGTTAAAAGGTTATTGTAATTTGAAATGTGATGATTTTATTTTGAATTTGGCTTATGTAATTTTAAAGAAAAAGACATGTAAATTTAAGTTAAAGTGGGCTGTGTTGATAGTTCTTTAAAAAAAAAGGACAAAAGCAATTCAACTTTTTTAAGAGGGTCTATAGAAAAGCAAGGGGGAATTATTAAAACCAATGGTAAGAATTACAATATTTTTTTCAAATAATTCTTGAAAGATTTTGTAAAAGCATTGGCTTTGTAGAGAATTTGTAGAACCATATATTTTGTAGAAGTCAAGAAACAATGAAGCCATTATATAGGCACAAATGCAGGCAATTGCTATGTCTCTATGTCAATTTTCTTGTTGAAGCCACAGTGAGTCAGTGCTCAACAAATGGGAAAATCCAAGAGGCTAAGACAACTAAAGCAATAATAAGATTTGTTTTAGATGTATTTGAACGAGTTGGAAGACAAAAGGAAAAAGAATGCCTTTGCATTGAAATGCGTGAAAGAATAAGTAGATGATAACATTCTACCCCTCATTGCGAATACAAAGTCAATCAAGGAAGCTTGGGATACTCTTGAGAGGAGTTTTGGTGTAAGTGGGAGTAATCCAGTTGAAGATGAAGAGTTTGGTGAATCTTGCTATGTTCAGCCACAAGTGGATGATGATTGTGAAGAATTTGTAGAAGAAGGAGAGAAATAGCACACAGATACTCCTAAATCCCATTGTGCATAGCCACAAGTTGATGAGGATTTCATGAATCTAGCAACAGAGCTTGCTGATGATAGTGAAGTTTCGATTGGAGCAGTCAATGCTATTATGAATCCAACAATTAATATTGTTGATGTAATCTTTGATGAAGAATTGTTGGCTAATGATGAATGGTTGTAGATGATGCAACAAAAACATGATATCGACATGATGTTATTTAGAGAGACAAACCCGCTTGATTCGACAAACCAAGTGGAATAAAACCTCTTTGAAGTAGTTGAAGAAATAGAGTTAGAGAAGGAAGTACAACGAGAGAAAGCTCTCATTGCAAAACATAAAGAATATAACCAATTTGGTTCTGCAAATATTTTTAATCCTAACATTTATTTCCAGTGTTTAGGTAAAAAGGAAAATTATGAAGAAGAGTTAAATTTCCTTTAAGCATGGCTTGCAACATCATACCTTTATAAAGTCTGCATAGAAGTTGTAGAAATGAATATTGAGAAAAACAAGGATGATGAAAACATTAACGAAATTTGGGATTGGAGTTTTGAAGACATAAAATTTTATTCTCATCTTATGTTGCAACAAATTGATTTTAAAAAAATTATGAAGAAGATCACATTACAAAAGATGACATGTGGAAGCAGTCCAAATACAAGACAATTTTTGAAGAAGTTGAAGACATGCTTAGGCAACTTGCAAAATGGAAGAGCTATTCCTGCAAATCAAGAATTTGAAATTGTAAGCATACACCAAAAAGAAAAAATTAAAGCAATTTATAGGATATAGAATATGGAAGAAGATAAAAAGAAAAGAAAATTCAGTTATGTCATTTTTTTTCCAATTGTAAGCCTAGGTGAGACATAGATCAATAGGCATATTAGATTAAATTTTTATGTGGTTGTAATTAAGGGGGAGTGTTGGAGAATCTAATTCCAACTACCTACTGGATGTCATAACCAGATATCCAGGTGTCATAGTTAATTGAGTTCAGTCTAGTTCATTTAAGTTTTAGTTAGTCTCACTGCAACCGTTTATTATGAATATCTCCAATATAATCTTATTTAACTATTGATAACATTGAGAAAAATGCTCCACGATTTTTATTTCTTTAAGGAAACTAACCCAAAATGTCAACTAAACATATCCTTAACCAAGAATCTCTGTTTGACAATTTGTTTCACAAATGGATTAATATCATTGACAATTGGATTATGTTGTAGAAAGTTGGGCAGGGAGTAGCCACTTCCTAGCTTTCATACGTGTTTTTCCACCCGATGGTTTAATTCGCAAACTCTCATGATGTGCAGGACAATAAATATTTCCCCGTAAATTATTATTTTTACACCATTTATGTAATCAAATCCTTTCCTTGTAAACTAATCATGTGTGCCAATATTTCAATGCCATTTCATATCCATAGGATTCATCCCGCTAGTAACTATAAATTCACTTTCCCTTTTGTTGTTTGTGAATTTGTCTTGATCAAAACTCGGCTTGGTTTTTTCCTCCCTCAACATCTCCCAACAAAAATGAAGACATATTTAAAATAGATATAATGTTATGGTGGACACTTTTTCGTATTTGGACACTTAATAATGTCTATAAAAATATCGGTGCATGGAGCTCCATAATGAAGTCCACAATGAAACAAACTAGAAGATGATCCACTTCTTAGCTTCTGGGACATGTATTTCGACAGACTTTCATTTAAGGGAGGAAAACTTGATTTTATGTTGTCATGCTCATGTGGAACTTCCAAGGTCTCCAATGCGTGAAACTCACACTCTTACTGATTAATGATTTTTTCCATATTATGTGAAAGTGACCATTTATACTACATTGAACTAAAGTGGGTAGACATAAGCAAACTTCAAAACCCTTACTGAGAAGGTGACAAAGAATCCAAAGAAATATGGATTATATATTTTTCTTCATAATATTACGAATAAGTTAAATATGATTACATTGGAGACATCAACAATAAATTACTGCATGGGACTTAACTAAACTGGACTAACTGAAACTAAACTAGGACACTTGGATGGATGTTTATGACACCTAGAATGTGGTTGGAAATAGATTTTCTAACACTCTTAGATAGAATTACAATTTACAAAACATTACGACTTCCTTTTCTTTCTCTTTTCTTCCAGATCTTGTAGCCTCTAAATTGTTTCAACTTTTTCTTTTTGTTTTATCCTTCAAACCTTAGTTTTATCATTTTCTGGTGCAGGTGTTCCAATGTTCAAGGTTGTATAAGTATGTCCTCGGCTTCCTCAAAAGTTGAATTATATGTCAATCGCTGCCACATGTCATTTTCTATAATGTTTTTTTCATCATCTATCTTTTTTGGCAACATAAGTCCATAATAAAATTTCATCTCTTCACGACTCCAATACCTGAAAATTTCATCAATTTATTCATCATTGATGTTGTCTTCAACATTCATTTATGCAACTTCTATGCAAACTTCATCAAGACATGGTGTTGCAAACTATATTTCAAAGAAACTTAATTCTTCTTCATAATCATTGTGTTTATTTGCACATTGGAAATCAATGATAAGTGAAATATGAATAAGAATTCATGTTTTATATAGTTTGTGCATTTAATTAATGCAAGTAGGCATTTTTTTATGTGCTTTATTAATGCATTGAAATATGAAAAATAAGACGTGGAATTGTAAGTATGAGCATTTGTATAATACATTAGAATAAAAACGACAAGTTTATAGTTTTATTTCTATTATTAACTAGTGTTATTATATGGGTACAAATGAGAATAATTTTGTAATACATGGTATGGCAACAAGAATAATAATTAGAAAAAAAAAAGAATACCATGTTCAATCAAATTTTTTCGCATAGTTTTACATTTTGATAAATAGATAGTTTACTCGGTTATGAATGTGATTAATGAGTATAATTAATCTAATTAATGAATGTAATTAATGAGTGTAATTAATTTAAAATAGTGTAAAATTAACACAATAATATTAAGGTTAACATATTAATGTTACATAAAGTTGATGTAAAAAGAATTGATTAAACAAAAAATAGTGCAGCAATGAAATTTAATTGAAGCGATGCATGTAAGCCAAAAAGATTGTGGTTAAATAGAAATTTAAAATATTGTTAGTGTAGATTTAAAATAGAAATGGTTATAAATTGATGTTTTGCAATTTGAAATAAAGTAATAGCTTTTGAAAATAAATTGTTTAAAAAAAATTTAATGGAATGATTGTAATTAATGAAGTAAAACAATGTGGTGGTTTGCATTACGTAGGGTGGAAAAAAAGGAGAAGTTGAACCTACATTGATGTAGGGTGGAAAAAAAAAAAGAAGTTGTACAAATGAATGTTATGAAAAAATAAAAAGAGAATGAATTGGATAATTTAAAAATAATGAAAATGCATTCTCTTTAAATAATGAAGAAAAATGATCCGGGTTTCAAGGAAATAAAAGGGACATTTGGAAATTGCAAAAAAGAAATTTTATAGAAAGAACGGGGAAAAGCTCAGATGGCTTCGCAAGAAAGCGTTGTTTAAAGGTTGTTGTTTGTCGGCCTGTGGCTATGGATTCGTTGTCGTCCGTTTCCAAGATGCCTCGATGGGGTTTTCGCTGTCGCCCGGAGGGGAAGGTGTAAATCGCCAGCGTAAAATGTTTCTCTTTAACTCTACTTATTAACCATTAAAATTGATAATATTATAATAGATAAAAGAATACGGAGTGTTACTGTTGATAAGCCAATTTTATTATTAATAATATTATGTTATTGATAATAAAATTTTATGGTTTAAAGTTAAAATTATTATTTATATAAGCAGTTGTACTCTCTTAAATAAGTAATAACAAAAAACACATTTATTTAAGAGCATTAAGTTAATATTGGTTTTATTACCCGTTGTGGTTTTCGAAACCCTGGCATGCTCGTACTTACTTAAGAGTATTAAATTAATAATGGTATTGAAAAAAAGGTAGTCCTTTTAAAGCGAGATAAATAGAGTATTTTTTAAGCCAGATAAAGCCTTGCGTGTGGGCGTGAAAAAATATAAAGGTTTTTTTTTGTGGTTTTGTAGGATAGCGTTTTATAGTAGTTTTGAAATATTGATTATTTAAATATTAATAATGTTAATTAATAATATTAGTATTTTCATATATAATATAATAATATATATTTAAATTTAAAAAATTGTGAAATAATTTGTTTAGAGTTTTGATTAAACGTAATGGTTTAGATTTTTATATGAGTTTATTTTTTATTTAGATTTTAAAAAGTGGAATAATTTGTTTAGAGTTTTGATTAAATTTAATGTTTGGGATTTTTATATGAGCTTATTTTAGGGGAAATGTGCAGACTTTTGATTATAATTGTTAATATAATTTTTTAGAGTTATTTAGAGAGAAATTTATTTAATGAAATTATTATTATTTTATATTCATTTGATTATTATTAAAAATTTAGATATGGTATTTTTTTAATTAATTATTATTAATTGTGTGATTATTGCTTTCTTTTTTTAGTGTGGTTCATGAATACCTTGGTCAGTGAGTGGTCGCTATGTCCACAGAAAAATCTGTGCTAATTGCCCCTTAGTTTATTGGAAAAACCTAACCCCAAGGGCTTTGGGCAAAATCAATGCCCCTTGGTTTATTGGAAAAACCTAACCCCAAGGACTTTGGGCAAAATCAACCCTATGACCTCCCGATGGCGAGGCACGATTTTTTACCAACTGAACTAACCCTTGGAGCTATTAATTTTATGACTGCTTATCATCATAACATTTATATATAATTTATTATGATATGAGTGGTTGTTTATAATATAAATAATAATAATATAATAATAATAATAATAACAACAACAACTACTACTACTCATACATAACTACATTTTTTATCATAATTTTATACATAATTTTATTAATAATGTAAAATCATTATAAGTTGAAATAATTAATTTAAGAATATTATAAGTTAATATGATTATAAATTTTAAGTTAATGTTAAAAAAAATTGATTTGTTGTTATGAGTAGTATGATTTATTAGAGGTTTCCGGGTATTACTAATGATAATGCTTTCATCACGGTTTATATTATATTTTTTTTTCAATTTCTATGACCTCTTTAATTTCATATTATTCTTTCTTTTTTCAATTTCTATGACCTCTTTAATTTTTTGTTTTAGGTAATTCTCTTCCTTGATGACAAGTTTAGCTTCTTCCATATAGATCTAGTGTGAAAGGAGAAAGCATGCTCTGCAAGATCGGATTTTGATGTTTTGTTCCTAGATATGTCAACAACATGCTCTTTAACCCTAATGTTTAATGATATGTCGATTTTGCGTATGTATTCTTTTCCACATGAGTAATGGACTATATAAACCCCTTTTTGTAGTCTAGGGTTTATAGGGTCCTTTGCGGAGTCTATGATTTTCCTAATAGTGTTATGGGGATGAATACAATACTAATATCGTGTTTCTTTAGGATTCTTGAAATTTTATCTGTTGTTTCTTTTATGTATGGTAAAGAGATTTTAAGAATATCAAAGGTTTTCTTTACATTATTTTTATTAAGAGTTTGATGGATGGTTTTTTTAATGATGTTTTTATTATATTCATTATGTTCAAAGACTTGTCGAAGGTAGTTTAATTCATGTTTTAAGTGATCTGGGTTAGAAATTATAAAAGCTTTGTTTTAATAATTCTATATTTTTGCTTGGGATGGTGATGAGAGTTTGCATGAAGGTATCTTTTAGTGTGGGTTTTCTTTCTATAAACATTGGAGCTAAGCTTCCAATCTTTTTTGGATAAGAGAATGTCAAGAAAGGGTAATTGTTTATCATTTTCTACTTCAATGGTGAATTTAATGTGACTTGAGAGATTATTAATGTGAGTTAAAAATTCTTCAAGCTTGTCTTTAGCATGACTCCATTTTGTGAAAAAATCATTGACGAATATTTCCATTCTTGTGCGGTATAAGGAAAGGATTTGAGGGCTTTCTATTTAAAATGTTCCATGTATATGTTTGCAATTATAGGAAATAGAGGTGAGCCCATTGCTACTCTATGAGTTTGTGCATAATTTTTTCCTTTAAAGCTAAAATATGATGATTTTAAGCAAGTTTTTAGGAGATATGTAGTTTCGCTACCAGTGATTGATTGCATAACATCAATTGCTTCATCTATTGATATCATAGTGAATACAGAAACAATGTCAAAACTTACCATGAGATCTACGGCTTTCATTTCAAGGCTTTTGGTACACTGAATGAAGGATGCATAGTATTTTATATAAGATGATGTGCTTCCTGCTAAGGGACGTAACTTTCTAGAAAGGTATAATGATGTGTTTCCTCCTAAGGGATATAACTTTCTAGCGAGGTATTAAGCAAGGAGGTAGGTGCGTGAAACTATGGGTCTTAATGGGATGCATTTTTTATGAGCTTTGGGAGTGAAACTATTGTATTAACTATGGGTTTTAATGGGATGATTTTTTTATGAGCTTTGGGAGTGAAACTGTGGTATTAACTATGAGTTTTAATGGAATACGTTTTTTATGAGCTTTAGAAGCACTGCATATTCTTGGAGTGATGGAGCTAGTAAGAGTAATTCTCTTTTTTATAATAGTGTCTAGAGATGAATCTTTTATTTTCTTCGTGACATTCCTAAAAAAGTTAGGGCTAGGTTTTATCATCCACTATTGTTTATGTGATCTTCCGGTATTCACATCTATTCATAATTACAATTACATTTCCTTTACCTGCTTTTAAGATAATTATGTCTTTGATATTTTTCAGGTTATTTAGAGCTATTTTTTGCTCTTTTAGTTTTGTTGCACGATAGTGGTTTGGCATTTCTAAGAATTATTTTGGCAATGTTTTGTCTTATTTTTTCGGCTTTGATTAGATTTCTTTGGCTTTTTTTTAGATTTCTTCGAAATGTTTCACAGTGGTTGTTTAGCATTTCTAAGAATTTTGGTAATATCTTGTCTTATTTCTTCAGCTTGGAATAGAATTCTTCGAATTGTCTTATTTCTTCAGCTTCAATTAGATTTCATCGAAATGTTAATCTTCGAATCGTCTTATTTCTTTAGCTTCGATTAGAACTAATGTTGCTTGATGGTGGTTTGGCATTTCTAGGAATTTTGGCAATGTCTTGTCTTGTTTCTTTGGGTCCGATTAGATTAAAGGATTAAATTAAAATCCTTTAAGGCTACTTGTCTTATTTCTTCGGCTTCGATTTTCATTAAAATGTTAATCTTCGAATTGTCTTATTTCCTCAGCTTTGATTAGATTTAATGTTGCCTAATGGTGGTTTGGCATTCTTAGATTGTCTTATTTCTTCGGCTTCGATTAGATTTAAAGATTAGATTAAAATCCTTTAAGGATCTTTGTCTCATTTCTTCAGCTTCAGCTTTGATTAGATTAAAGGTATTTCTTCCGCTTCGTTTAGATTAAAATCCTTTAAGGCTACATCTATGTTACTAATTATAAAAATTGGTGTGGTTTTCGAAATAATGATCTGTGAAACATGATAATAGTTAATGTTAATATTATAAATATTTTTTATATTAAATTGTTATAAAAAAATGAAGGGTATTTTTATAGGTTTGACAAATTGTGGTTTTCAGCCACACCCAAAGTAAAAGTAAAAAAAAACATGGAACTCTAAAAAAAAGAACAATAAGGAACTCTAAAAAGATATGTTGCAGTGTAGTTTTTACTTTTGTTTTTTTTCGTGGTGTAGGTAATGCCATTTAAGGATAAAATTTAACAGGCACAGGTAAAATTTAACAGATAAAACCATTTTAAGACAGTAAAGCCATCTTAACACGTAAAAACATCTTAACGCATGAGGTAAAAGTATTTGGACAAACGATTTAAGAGGAAAAACATTTAAAGAATTTAACAGGTTGTACCATTTTAAGAGGGGTAAAACCATTTAAACAGGTGACAAATACATTTAAACATGGAATTTAACAGCTGAAATAGAAATTTAATGGGTAACACCTGTCGCCTGGTTGTTAAGAGGCTTTCAGACATAGGAGCCACGACGACAAGAGGGAAACCCTAATAGCCAAACCCTAACTAGGAAACTACAAGGACTAAAGAATGGTGAAGAAACCCTGACTAAGAAACAATAGCCAGAAACCCTGACAGAGAAACTGAAATGAAGGAAAATGATTGGGACAAGAGGGAAACCTCAAGTGGGAAACCCTAACAGCCAAACCCTAACTAGGAAACTACAAAGGACTGAAGCATGATGAAGAAACCCCGACTAAGAAATGTTAGCCGGAAACCCTGCCGAAGAAACTAAAACAAAGGAAAATGTTTCGGAGAATTCAGGATCCTAGTGCGAGCAAACTAGCCATGGAGACTTATGCAGAGTTTCCATGTCGTCGTGGTTCTTATTCTTGGATGAATCTTGGCGCTGTGCAGCTCACCGAGGAGGGTGGCCAGAGCAAGAAGCACAGCTACCCAAGAGGTAAGTCCGTTGAAGCGGTCGGCACCCAAGAACATGTGGCAAGAAAGAACCATGAGGATGCTAGATTGGACGGAGAAAAATAAAACGAAAAAAAAATGTGGAAATTTGAGATTCTGTAGTCTAGAGTCTATCCCCTGCAATGCAATATCCACTGAATTTTCGGGGCCATGGCAAATGAATGGAGGGACCATTAAGGAAACGCTACCGATTAGAAAAACATAGTAGAAAACTTGCCTCGGTGAAAATCACAGATCCGCAGCTTAGGGCGCTCTGTCGGTCGACAGAGTGTGCAAATGGGGAAACATTGGCGGGAGGACCTAGGGTTGTTAGGACCTATACCGACACCGATCAGTTTGGGTCGTCAGATGGAGCGATGGATAGGTGGGCATCAGATGGAGCGATCAACAGATGACCGTTAGATCGACACTCTATTTGCATGCTCGACATGTCACAGTGGATGTGGCGGTCGAGAAAAAGGGTGAGATTTTTTGTAAATCGATTCTAAACAACAAAACTTCATTTGCATGTTTAACATGTGGTGGTGAGTGGTAGATGCCGGTGAAACTCTTTGTGAATCGATTCCAACCACCAAAACTCCAGATGCAAACACTAAAACTCCATTTCCATGTTTAACATGTGGTGGTGACTGGTAGATACCGGTGAAACTCTTTGCGAATCGATTACAACCACCAAAATTCTAGATGCAAACACTAAAACTCCAGATGGCAAAATGTTTGGCCCAGATGGCAAAATATTTGGCTTTAGGTGGGTGTGTTTGCACTCCGATTGTCATACTGTGTTTGCACTCCGATTGTGAATGTCCAGGCGGTGTTCACACTGTGTTTGCACTCTGATTGTGAATGCCCATAATGTTTGATGGAATCTTGAAACATTAGAAGATAAGTAAAAAAAATTGGAACTCAATGTAACCAAAAGGATATACATTGAATAATATTTTGCCATGAAAGCAGAGAATGTATTCTAGATTCTAGCCCTTGGTTTTGGGAAAAATCAGGCCTATTCATGAGGCCCTGGAACCCATCATTTGATCCCTCAACAATAGTCATAACCTTAGCACCAGTGTGGGTGAGATTGCCAAACCTACCCTTGCATCTCTGGAATTTCTCTTTGTTAGAAGGCATTGGAAATGTAATTGGGAAATTTTACTGCAGGTGCCTAGAAACAGAGGAATATGCCAGAACCACCTATGCACGAATCTATGTGGAAATGGACTTTAGTGTCGCATTCCTTGTTGAAATACACCTAACAAGTAAAGACTATGTGTGGAACCAGAAACTCGATTATCAAAGTGTCCTCTTCAGATGTCGATCCTACTTTGAGATGGGCCACCTAGCCAAAAATTGCCCAAAAGCCTCCGAGAAAAATTCTGCTATAAAAAATCACCACAAGTCTACATGGTGGGAAGGAGCACAAAAAGAACACTACATTGTCATCAAAGAAGAATACTCTCGAGAAAACTCTAAATTACAATAAATCAGGCACGAAAGAAACAACTCTCAAGACAAGTAGGGGAAGCCCCACCCAACAACAAAAAAGTGAACTCGACAACCCCTCAAGCATCAACAGTTATGAGGTTTCGAATACTGCGCAAAATAAATCTTCATTTAATAGCAAAGCAGATCTCCTAGACCAAACTTCTTTTTGCTGATCTCCTAGACCAAACTTCTTGTTCGACTATCTTCTAATGGACGAACACAATAGATCACGAAGCTAGGACACCAATGTCCCAAGAACCAGAAGAGATGAAGGAGATGCAAGATAAAGAAAGTTGGAAGACCGTAGAGAAGAAATAGAAAGCTATAGCACCAATCTCGCCAAAAAGACGAGGAGCCAGACAATTAGAAGCTAAGAAAATTATAGGTTCGATAGACCAATTTGGTCTCAGTTGCTGTTAACCACCATCATCATCCTCATAAAGTATTGTGGCTCGTCAGATTCAATGTGTTATCGTAAAGTATTATGGTGGCGTCGTCTAAATATAGGTTTAGAACAGGAGGTCCTTGGGGTAATTGATTCCCCACTTAGTGGTTTTGATTCTTTCTTATAAAATTTTAACACGAAATTTAATATCTATAAGAATTAACCTGGATGCGGGTGAAATCCAAGACCATTAATGGCCACCCAACGGACCGTTGGCGATCGGACCTGCCAGACGGAGGGTAGCGCTCTGTTCAACGCTCACCTAATATGAGCACAAGCAAGCCTGCGAGCAGCATTAAATGGCCCCTCAGTCCGAGATCCAGAAGCAGCTAGAAATAATATGGAGCCTCTTCACCCCTTTGTTTATCCTCCATCCCTCTGCATCTGTCTGCCCCAGGCTGGAATTTCTTGTAGCAGAACTGTCATCGGAAGCTGAGTTTGGCTTCTTTGCTGCATTGACCTCGGAAATGGGCACCATTACTACCATTCCAGGCATTGCCCTTCAATCCTGCTCATGAGCCCTCTTCTCACAACCTGTTCTGCTTCCCGACCTCTTGTCTAGCTGATTTGCATGTTAACCTGACTGATATGGTCCATCATTGTATGAGGAGTCGCAAAGGAGGCACCCATGGTGGCAGCGCTTGACCTCAAGCAACGCAGAGCTCTGTAACTACTTCTCCCCTTCATTCCCATGAGAATTCGCCTCCTCCCAGGGCTCTGCCCAGACACTATCCTGATACTCATAGTGGTCGGGGGCAAGGGCAGGTCTCCATGGCTGCGCATGGTGATTTCCAGCTCCATATTGCAATTTCTCCTCTACATCCCAGCTCTGTCCCTCACTCGACCCAGTTTAGGTTCCAGAGTATCCCGAACAGGCCCATCATTACTGCCAATGTGACCATAGTTTTCACTGAAGAAAATGAGTAGAACAATGTTGGCGAGAAATACTGAAGCGCCTTCTCAGGAGGAGAGAAATCAGGGAGCGGGTCATGGCTCTGAGAAAAGCCCAAAGGATGATTGCAGGGGCGTTAGTCATGGTCATCTGCATAGTGAGGAAGTTCACGCTGATGACATTCAGTAAGGTGGTGGTAGCTTTATAGGAGCTCCAATAAAGATGGATTTAGTTGACAACTCGAGCGACACCTAGCATGCAAGGGAGCCTCCAGGTGGCGTAGCGAAGGGCGACGTGGTGGAGAAGGATGAAGACTGGTACCAGTACGCTTGCCTCATTGTCGAGGAGCCCCCTGACCAAGTTGATAACAATTGACGCCATGTGGCATTTGAGGCCACCCAAGCGCCAACTCAGACTTCTGCTGCTAATGGGTTTGGTCCAATCTCTTGTGGTTTTTGCTAGTTGTATGGACGATAAGCAGGTTTGTCATTATGCTGTAGCTTCAGATGGTGTTGTGTTGAATCTTCCTCTGGTTTTCACCTTAAACATGGGTCCAGGCCCTATGTATGGTTTTCCTTTGGTTATGGTCTCGGGTTATATGTTTGGTCCTTTGCCATGTCAAACTAGGTTCCCCAAATCTCGGACAGTTTAGACTTTCTCGATGAACTTCAATGACAATGGTGGAGGTAGGGCATCTTTGTAATGATATTTTGGTTTTATTAATAAAATTAGCCTTACATAGAAAAAAATATATATCTATAAGAATTATGTATTTGGTACGATTTCATTGCGGGTTTAATATATAGATGACAAATTTTAATGTTATTTATAACGAGTTTAATATATAGTTGACGGGTTTAATGTACGGATGAAATTAAAAATCTATCAGAATTACGTATTTGTTACAATTTCAATCGTGTTTATTACGGGTTTAATATTTAGATGAAGAATATTGATATTTTTTGGTTTTCAAAAGTAATTTCTAATTCGTTTATTGAAATATTTAATGTGACTATTTGATATAATGAAATATATTCAAAATAAAATAAATTTATTTTAAACAAAAATGAGTTTAGTAATTCAATTAAAATAGAATTGCTATATATATAATTAAATAAATTTTGAAATTATATAAATTTAATTAAATTAAATTATAAATTTATACTTTAAACAAAATTTAGATATTTAATATAAATGAAATATAGATAAAAATTAAATTAAAATAGACTTTTTATATATGTAATTAAAAAAAATTTGAAATTATATAAAGTTTAATTAAAATTAAAAATAATAAATTTTATATTTACAAATTTACTATTTATATAATAATATAGATAAAAACTAAAGACTAAATATGGAATGTAAAAACTATATACGGTGTGTTTTTATATGATTTTTCTATAATATAGGCCATTAAAATATAAAATGAATATAGGGAATTTTTATCAATTTTATAAATTTATGGAAAATTTAATGTGGATGCGATATAGAAAAGAAGTTTTGGAAGAACAATTTATTTCAATTTAAAAATTATATAGGGAGATGTGATTTAGAAAGATTGATACTGTTTTCCTCATAAGTTGCAAATAATGTGCGGAGAAAGAGTTTGGATTTATTGCTTTGCTAACTTTTATGCGTTATGAGAACTTTATGGGATCTTACCTTAATGGTAAGGGTTTCCTATGTACAATCTTTTTTCCCTTTGTCTTGGGGTTTACATACTTTGGGTTTATAATATTTATACTTTGGGTTTAATATTATTCCCTTGGGTTTATAATATTTATCCTTTGGGTTTAATATTATTCCCTTGGGTTTATAATATCTTGAGTTTTTTGTATGGGTTTAATAATCTAGCGACTCGTATTCTTAGGGCATAATATTATTTATAGGATTTATAATATTAAACCTAGGGTTTAATATAAATCCTTTGGGTTATAATCATGATCAACCATGGTCCAGCATCACATTGTGACAAATATTGTCTCAATATGAAAATCAATAATGTACAACCATTGTCAATCATGGTCGACCATGTTCCGAAGTAACATTATAAGAAATATTGTCTCAATATGAAAATCAACCATGGTCAACCATGTTCGATCATGGTGAACCATCGTGAACCATGGTCCTATGTTGCATTGTGACAAAGATTGTCTTAATATGAAAACTAATCATGGTCAACCATGGTCAATCATGGTCAATATGAAAATATGTCATGGTCAGTCATGGTCAAACATTGTCCGACATCACATTGTGACAAAGGTTATCTCAATATGAAAATCAATCCTCTTCAATCGTGTTCAACCATGGTCCAATGTCGCAATATGACAAAGATTGTCTCAATATGAAAATCAACCATACTCAACCATGGTCAACCATAGTTAATAACTATGGCCACATTGTGACAAATATTGTCTCATGGTCCAACGTCACATTGTGACAACCATGGTCATCAATGGTCAACCATGATCCAACGTCACATTGTCACAAATATTGTATAAATATGAAATAGATCATGGTTAACCATGGTCGAATGTCGCATTGTGAGAAAGATTGCCTCAATATGAAAAATGATCATGTTCAACCATAGTCCAAGGTCACATTGTGACAAAGATTGTGTCGATATGAAAATAAAGCATGCTCACCCATTGTTAATTTAGGGTTTATATACCTCGGGTTTATAACATTTATCCCTTGGGTTTATTATTATTCCCTTGGGTTTATTAATCTGTTGGGTTTATAAGATCAATCCCTTTGGTTTAATAATCTAAGGGTTCATATTCTGAGGCTATCATATTATTCATAGGTTTTATAATCTTAATTCCATGGTTTAATATAAATCCATTGTGTTTATAATCATGGTCAACCATGATCCAACATTACATTATGACAAATATTGTCTCAATATGAAAATAAACCATTTTCAACTGTGGTCAATCATGGTTAACCATGTTCCAAAGTCACATTGCGACAAAATATTGTCTCAATATGAAAATCAACCATGGTAAACTATGTTCAATTATGGTGACCCATGCTCAACCACTATCAAGTGACGGTGTGTGACAAAGATTGTCTCAATATGAAAATTAATCATGGTTAACCATGGTCAACAACGGTCAATCATGGTCAATATGAAAATCAACCATGGTGAACGATGGTCAACCATCGCATTGCGACAAAGGTTGTCTCAATATGAAAACCAACTATGCTCAACCATGGTCAACCATTGCATTGTGACAAAGATTGTCTCAATAAGAAATTCAACCATGCTTAACCATGGTCAATCATGGTCAACCATAGTCAATAACCATTGTTACACTGTGATAAAAATTATCTCATGATAAATGTCACATTGTGACAACTATTTTCATCCATGGTCAACTAGGGTCCAATGTTGCATTGTGACAAAGATTATCTTATTATGAAAATCAACCATGGCCCAACATTGCATGGCGACAATGATTCTCTAAATATGAAAATCAACTATGGTCAATTATGGTTAACCATGGTCCAATGCCACATTGCGACAAAGAGTGTCTCAATATGAAAATAAAAAATGTTTAACCGTAGCCAAACATGTTTTTTAAGGGTTTATAATATTTCTGTTAGGGCCTATATGCCTTGGGTTTACAAAATTAATACCTTGGGTTTAATATTATTCCCTTGGGTTTGTTATTCCCATGTTCAATCATAGTGAACCATGGTTAACCATGGTCCAATGTTACATTATGACAAATATTGTCTCAATATGAAAAGCAATCATGGCATGTCATGGCCAATCATGGTCAACCATGGAGAATGATGGTCAATATGAAAATCACCCATAGTCATTCATGGTCTATCATGGTCAAAGATGGTCTAACAAGTATTAACACCTTGGGTTTATTATTCCCATATTCAATCAAGGTGAACCATAATCCAACATCACATACAGACAAAGATTGTCTCAATATGAAAATCATCACGATCGATCATGATCAATCATGGTCATTCATGGTCAACTATGGTCAATCATGGTCAATCATGGTTAATATGAAAATTAGCCATGGTTTAGTCATGGTCTATCATGGTCAAACATGGTCCAATGTCACATTGTGAAAGAGATTGTTTTAATATGAAAATCAACCATGGTCAACCATCCTCAATCATTGTCAACAATGGTCCAATGTCACATTGTGACAAAGATTGTCTCAATCTGAAAATTAATCATGGTCAACCATAGTCTATAACCATGGTCAAATTGTGACAAAGATTATCTCATCTTCCATCATCACATTGTGACAACCATGTTCCTCCATGGTCAACCATGGTCCAACGTCACATTGTGAAAAATATTGTCTTAATATGAAAATAAACCATGGCCACCCATGGTCAATCATGGACAACCATGATCCAACATTATATTGCAACAAAGATTGTTTGAATATGAAAATCAACCATGGTCGACCATGGTCCAGTGTTTCATTGTGACAAAGATTGCCTCGATATGAAAATCAACCATGGTTAACCATGGGCAACTATGTTTGTTTTAGGGTTTATATACCTTGGGTTTACAAAATTAATCCACTGGGTTTTTAGTATTAATCCCTTGGTTTTATATTATCAATCCATTGGGTTTGTTAATCGAAGGGTTCTTATTGTTATGGTATAATCACATTGTGACAAATATTTTCTCAATATGAAAATTAATAATGTTCAACCATGGTCCGACATTACATTGTCACAAAGATTGTGTCAATATGAAAATCAACTCTGTTCAAGCATGTTTCCCCTCCATATGGTCAACCATGTTTATTTTAGAGTTTATAATATTTATCTTAGGGTTTATATGTCTTAGGTTTATAATATTAATTCATTGGGTTTTATATTATTCCCTTGGGTTTTTAATATTAATCCCTTGGGTTTATTATCCCCTTGGGCTTATAATATCAATCACTTGGGTTTATTAATTTGATGGTTCATATTCTTAGGGTATAATATTGTTCATGGGTTTATAATTTAATATTATTCCTTGGGTTTAGCATAAATCTCTTGGATTTATAATCTTCGGTTATTTATTAATTATTATTTATATTAATAAATAATAATGATATTAAATTAATAACATAGACAATAATATTGATTCATAAAACAATAATAATAATAATATAATAAAAATAATTTAAAACTGATTATAAAAATAGTTAACTAACAATAATTAATATTTTCTGTATTCAGGCTTTTGTGACCCATAATGAACTAAGCAAAGTCTTTTGGTAGAAATCACATAAGAGAAACTTTTGGCCAACATGTTTCAAACAA